>JALJEE010002416.1:0-10193 GCA_023231475.1 Seison nebaliae | reverse complement strand
GGTGTTTCCCTATTAAAAATAAATCAACAATGAACGCCACTAATTCAACATAAAAGCTAAAAGTTCAATAAACTCAAGTGAAAATTGTGATTTTTGTATTTTCTGTTCTGTTTTTTTACTCAATTTCTGTTTCTAAATAATGTATTGGTTGTCACCACAGTCTCACCTAGTGAGTTATCGGTTTTCCTCTTTCATTTACTCCGCATGAATTTACCCTTTTTTCATGATGAAACCCTGTAAAATTATTACCCGAACATTAATGAGACGAAAACTATTAGTTTAGGATCAAAGCATGTAAATTCTCATGTCCGAACATTAATGAAACTCACTGTGTTGGTATGTAAAATACTGGCAAAAAATCCACATTAAAAATTACGTGGATCTTAAGTTAAAAAATAAGTACGTGTAACCTGAATTTGAGACTCATTTACAACTATTTTTGAAAATTTTATTTCTTAATTCCTAAATCGTTATACGAAGCAGAAACTTGCCAAAAATCAACTGTTGTTAAGATCAGAACAAAAATCAAGAAAATATTGTTACTTTTCTGTTTGTTCTTCTTTATTGTGTGCAAATTTTAACGTTTCTTCACTTTATCTCAAGTTTTTAGATAAGTAAGGAAATTTTTCCGTCTGATGATTCCGATTATTTTCGCTGACGATTTTTTAACTATAAATATTATTAGGGTTTAAATTAGAGAAACGTTGATAACCATCATCGTTCAAAACCACTGCATAAGAGTTTCGACAAAGAATAACTGCCAATTGTCCTAAGTTCATTTGAAGGTCGATTTTATCATATTCTTTTTCCAAACATTCTTTTATTGGGCATTCCATATTAATCTTTTCATTTTTAAAATTTTCCATGATTTGCTTCTCAGTTACGACTCTGATTTGGATAAGATTTAGGATAGGATAATACAATTAATATTATTAACCCCAAGTAATATTTATCAGTTTCCATCTTTAACAATGTTGAATCCATTTTATTGTCACACAAATAATCTCCAACGGTTTTATTTGGAGAAATGAAATCTGTTTCAATTATATTTTTGACATTCTCAATTTTTTTCCCTTTCCAACTATAAAAGTTCCATTAATTTGGAATTAATCATCATCAAATAAAATATAATCATAAGGATAAACGATTCTAATTCGGAATCTTTGAAATGTTCATATCCTTTTTCCAACAACCAATCATGAGAAATAAATTTTGATCTAATTATCATTATTACGTTGGAGAAGTAAAAGCAATCCATCTAACAAATAGTTTCGAATGCAATCTGGAAAAATAAGCACAATGTTGGCGTTATCTATCAATTTGAAATGGTTAATGGCCTTTATAGCACAGTCCGCAATAGATCCACTACTACCTCCTAAAAAATTTGAAGAATATAATATATATATAAGATATATATAATATAATTTTGATAAATAATAAACCGCAGAGAATTCCTTCATTTGTTATCAATTCTCTTGCAACAACGAATGATTCTTTGTCGTTTGATTTCACCCAATAATCGATACCGGATCGGTCTAATACCGTTGGAATGAACTTGTG
The DNA here is from genome assembly GCA_023231475.1 of Seison nebaliae. Classification (NCBI taxonomy): domain Eukaryota; kingdom Metazoa; phylum Rotifera; class Pararotatoria; order Seisonacea; family Seisonidae; genus Seison; species Seison nebaliae. The sequence continues at coordinate 8,633 of JALJEE010002416.1, read as the reverse complement.
TCTTTAAATTATTTGTCTTTCATTATTTTTTTAATTTTAATACTATCTTAACCCGATTCCTTCAACTTCATAACCCTTCCCATCATTGATATTGAGAGTGGAGGGTTTGGCCATATCAGAACCGATCGGATCTACTCCTACGAATAAACATTTTGGATTATCTTCTTTTATTCTCCTGTGCAATCCTGTGATTGTACCACCTGTTCCTGTACCACTGACAACCATATCGATCGATTTATTTCCCATTTGTTGAAGAATCTGGAAGATTTTCAGAATCACTTTCATATCAATTTCAAATAAACTTCTTCGGCTGTTCCGTCATAATGAGCTATTGGATTGTATGCGTTACGATATTGATCAAGAATATGTGCTTTGGGAAGATTATGATCTTTCTTCCATTTTTCATTAATTTTATGTTTAATCTGTGCACTTATATGAACATGCGAATCTTTATCATCGATATGAGCTGATGTTCTGGTTCTATGGATTTCAGCTCCAAGTGCAGTTTGTACGTCACGTTTCTCTTTACTCATCCTCTCTGGCATTACAATCACACATTTATAATTCTTCACAGCACATGTCAAAGCAAGACCTATTCCTGTGTTTCCAGATGTAGGTTCAATGATAACGTCATTTTCCTTAAGTTCTCCGGCCTTTTCTGCTTCCTCCACCATTCGTACAGCAATCCGATCCTTTATTGAACCACCAGGATTAAAATATTCACATTTTGCAACTGAAATGAAGAGTTTGAGTTATTAATAGAAAAATTCTGAAAAATAACAGATGTTTTGTTTGACGTTATGCAATCGTCTAAAGTTATTCAACGTTATTAATGGAGTAGAACCTATTGCTTCTAAGGTATTCTCATATATTTCGGGCTTTATTCTTAATTTCGTTTCTTGATGAGAATATGGAGATTTTTCATGTGCATTAATTGCATAGTAACACTTTGATCGCACATATGGCATAGTGGTCCCATAATCCTCGTTCATGGTGAATAATAATTTTGTCTATAGGTTCAATAGCAAATTTTTTAAATATTTCCCAAGGATTATATATCCGAAATTATGACGGATATATCTGTATTTTAATCTATCTTATTTTTTTTTCTTAATAATTCTTTTCTATATCAAGATTTTATATTTTCTGTATCTGAATAAAGCTTAAGATAATGTCGCACATAATGGTTTATAGTTTAGACTCTAAACATTAAGATATATCTGAATTAAATGTGTGACATTTGAACGTTTTACTGTAAAATTAACATATATTTCGATTTATCAACAATAAACTTCACGTCACTTTTTAGTCCTGCAGCGTTTTATTCACATCTACCACCATTCGAACTTGGGATATCCATCTAGAATCTAGATATTTATTATTATATAGAATTATATATCTTATTATATATTATTTCAACATTTATTTTATTTATATATACAAAAATACCTTATGGTTCCGAATTTTCTTTATCAAATTGCTCCGCTAAATTCAAACCTCGATCAAGTATTTTTGATCTTGGCTTTTTTTAGGGGTAATCGATTCAATATTCTCTTCAAAATGCTTTAAAAAACTCTTTCCTACCAACTCGCGATCGAAAATTCTTTCCTTGGAATTTCCGACTTTATTTGGTCCTTGTCGAAAGGAAAAATTCCGGTTGTTCGAAACCCACTCTCTAAAATTTTATTCAAATTATCGACCTTTCCCAAAGTTTTTTTTTAACAAACGGGGAAAATCCTCTTTTTTGATTGCCTGCATATGTAGATGTTTTCTTTGATATTTTTCTATAGTGGAGCGCAATTTTTCTTTAAAGCTACGAAAGACGGCTACATAATGTAAAACAAGGGATTCGCAATATATTCCGAAATTAGATGATAACAAGCAATATGATCATGCTAGTGGACCATCTTCCTTTACCATTCATACTCTTAGGATGAATCGCTGGAGAGAGATGAACAGAATGAGAAGATAGATTAGATAAGGAATTTAGGATAAAAATGATCCAGGTAGGTAAATGAAATAGGTCTCTTGTAGGAAAATTACACCGTAATGAAGTAGATTCCACAAATCGGGTAATAATTTTTTTAAATCAAAAATAATTTACAGTAACAAATTTTTCTTACATTTTTAATGTAAATTTTTAATGAAAAATAGATGATAAATCTGACAAATCTTGTGTATAGTAAGAAAAAGGGGTATAGAAGTTCCCTGCAAGAGGATTGAATATTCAAAAAATTGTCGGAAAAGTTGATTCTGAGAAATTGTGAGTAAATCTTATTTGACTTTATTAGTAATATTAAAGAAAGTTATGTTACAGTTGAATGAATAGAGAAAATAAAATATGCTTTTGAATTTATAGCTCTGAGGAAATAAAAAAAATTGAAATTAAGTTCTATTATAATGAATGTTGTTCATGTTTCGTCTTTTATTCATCTGATTGGCAATAAAGAGATTGAAAAATTATGTGAATTAGATAGAAAAGTTTTAGGTCTGACATCGAAAGAAGAGGAAGAATTAATTAATCATGTTCAATGGACGAATTCAACGATAAGATGTGTCACAATATCATCAAATCCGACGAAAGTTTATCTCTTCTCTCAAATTGTCAAAGACGATGATGAGAATGTGGAGAATTTGAAGGTGGAAGAATTGTTGATACTCTCCGTCATTTCCCACAACCTTTTCTTTATCATTTTTGATTATGATTTCTTATCAAATCATCCCACCTTCGGAATTTCGATGAGAATATTCGAAAAATTATCTGACGCAGAAGAATTACGAAGGAAATTGATGAAACATTTAACATCAACAATTCGACTATTGGAACAACCGTTGCCACGTGAATGGATATTTTCTGGACGTTGTTGTTTTCCTTTTATCAAATTTCTTTTTGTTTTCAATGGACAAATGAAAAGTCAATCGACCATGTTGAAAAGTATTCAACAAAAATTAAATAATTTTATTTTGTTTTCATTAATCGTGTTTGGTGTGGGTGGCAATAATTATCGTAATAAAGAAACATCGAATACAACAACCACAACAACAACAACGACTGTTGAAAATAATGAGAACGAAAATGAGAATCGGAAAGAAGTTTTGAAGAATCGACGAAATTTCAATTCGGATGAAAATGACGATCAAGATTTGACAATGAGAATTCTTCAACAACTCAAATATTTCAATCCAACCACATCAAACATTAACATTAATAATAACAATAACAACAATAATAATAATAATATTCCATCAGCATCATCATCATCTTCCTCATTAATTTCTTCATCAAGTAATTGGAATAATTATCGTAATTCTTCTCACAATTTCGATATGGATCTCCGACAATTTTTCAATTCGACTTCGTCTCTAATTCGTTTGGGACGAACTCAACATCCCAATATCATGATGAGGAAACGAAGTACAACCATGTTACATGATTCGTTCGATGATTTTCCTTTCGATTTATCCATCGTTTATTTCATTGTGGAAAATGATGATTATTTGGATTATATATCTACTTCAGAGAATTATCGATTAATTGATAAGAAATCATCAAATAACTTCGTACCGTTAGATCATTTGGGAGAGAATAAGAGTCAAATGAATATTTCAAAAGATCCGATTTTCGGTTATCGATTCTCTATGCAACTTAACAATTCTACCAATCAATTGAAGAAGAATTTGATTCGATTACGAGAAACGAGACAAATCGAGTTTGACGATCGTCGTCGACGAAATCAATTATTTTACGATTTCATCGACATGAAAGAAATTGATGAATATTATCCTTCAAAATTTTGTTTCACTTTCACTCAATTTCATTATTATTATTATCATTTGTATCTTCGTCTTTTGATGAATAATCAGAATGATTCATCAGGAAAACCATCACATCGATCTGATGAATGGAACGACCAACAGATTATCAGTCAAACATGGAATTGTCTAATGAATGCATTCCGTTTATTATTGATAGGATCGAATGAGAAAAGTAAATTGACCATTTACACTAATCGAATCGATTCACTTAATACGATTTTATTGAATGAAAAATTTAAATGTGGTTCCATTGATATTATCCGATCGATGAACATGTCGAACATTCAGTCAATTTTAAATAGTTCTACATTCCTCTCAATAACTGACAAATTGAATGAAGAATTAATTCAACGAATTTTACCTAGTGCTCTTAGTCTTTATAAAAATCGAAATGATTCGAATGGACGACCAAATAGAAGTTATGAACAACATAAATCATTTTTAAAAGACGCCATCAATTACGTGAAAGTTTATGTTGCATCACCAATCCAACAATATATTATTCGAATATTAGAAGTGGTTTGTATGAGTATATGGTTCAGTGCACCACATCCATGTTCCCAAACATCATTTTTAAATAATTCCTGTTTACAAACCATTCAATTGAATATGACGGATTGTGAGAATTATGGATATGCCAATGCCATTTCAATGGCGAAGTCGAGATGTGAACATCAATCCAAATTCACCATGTTAATCGCGTCGAGTTGTGGGAATTTCGTGGGAACGAAATCGGATTGTTTCGATTTGATTTACGCAAATTTCACTTATTATCAGAATCTGAGTAATAAAAACCGTCACAAACGGAAGAAACGTCATCAAGAAAATTTCAATTATCTCTTTCCCATTTTCATTCAACCGTCGACGAACGATGAAGTGGAAATATTGAGAACAAATTGTCATCGTCATCAATCTGATTCATCAATTTGCGTGGTGGAAGTTATGCAACGTCGTAAACGACAGATAAATTTTGAAAATAATTTGAAAATTATTCAACCGAAAAATTCCAGTTCTGATAATTTATCACCTGATAGTAGTGATGATGTTGATGGTATTACGGATGAGATAGAAGACGTTGAAGTAGGAGATCGATCGGACATTGCGAAGAATGTTCTTGGTGAGATTTTGGGAATAAAAGATGGTCAGAACGGTGATGACGATTTGAGTCAAAGTGTTCGATTAGAAATGAGACGAAGAATTGACGATGAGGAATTCGATCGTGGAAAGAATCGTGATGATGATGATATTTGGAGATTGAATAAAAATGATTTCCTTTCAGAAAAAGATTCGTCGAATGATGATGAATTCCAAACTCAATTAACTGAAACTTCATCACAATCATCACCAATATCATCATCATCATCAACTTCATCACTTTTCTCTAATAAATCACAATTGTCTAATAATCGAATTGGATCTAGAATTGATTCTTCATATTCATTACATGGTGAGAATACCAATGAATTATCGGAACATTTGACAGGAAATGATTTATCTGATTCTCCAATATTAAAAAATGAGAAGAAACAAATTCTTATGAGATATGATGACGAGAATAATCGAATAGGAAAATCAAAAAGTGCTGATCATGTGAAAGAGGAATTAGAAGAGAATGATGAAGAAATAAAAGAAGAGAAATTAGTATTTTTCGCAACTGCTGGAGTATTAACGACAACGATGCCATCGGAAACCGTTCCATTATTCAATTCATGGAATTTGGAATATTTGGGGAAATATTTCGTCTATTCTCATGGTGATGGTATTCAACAAGTTGGCTTTATGAAAGATGCACAATATTTGAACGAATGGGATTTCCCTGTTGAGATAACTGGTGATTCGAATAATCGTTTCCTTCGAATTTATGTGGGAATCGAATACGAATGTCCCGATGGTCATCGACATCTTTATTCGGCAAAGAGATCATCTGATGAGCAGGTGAATGAGAAAAATAGAAGAAAACGAAATAAATCATTATTTAATAACGAAAAAATTCCTCTATATACGAAATGTCCGTGTGATAGTCATAGGTGGAATGATGAAAGAACATCACCAACTTTCTTCAACATCAGTCAAATTGCCCGATTCTATATCGTCTTACCAAAACGATATAAAAAAGATTCCATAGGCATTAGGCCTATAATTCAAATTAACAATACCGAATACACAGCACTATTACAACCGATATCTCATTCGAATGACCAATTTCGTCATCATCGTTCATCACCAGAAAAATTGAGTGAAGCTAAACCGATACCAATACCATCAGGCGGTTATTGGGTTCTTCGTTTCCCTCATTTCTACGGAAAAAAAGTTGAATCAGCTATATCAAAACCGATAAATGTGAAGGAGTTTAAGAATTATTTTCTGAAGAATCCTCTACTCTGTTATCGACCGACACATAGACACTTCAATGATTGGGAATCGATTATAATATAATAAAATTTATTTGTATTTATAAAACTAATTTTCGTGAATATTCATAAAACTTATACTAATTTACCAAAACATTCAGCATTTGAACAATCCTTTTGAGGATAAATTTCCGGTGTTACCATCAATATTGACGACAGAGTCAGATCCATTAAAATGTTCATTGTGTTGTGTTTGGGGAAGTGTAGTTCGAAGTAAGTCGCGTCGAAATGAGAATAATCCACGGGAATACATTTCTCAAATTCATTTTTACTCTTAAACAAATTCTAGTTTCAATTTGAAATATTTTCATACCAACTATCGTCGTAAAATTATCTTCCCGCCAAAAAATTCCACTAGGTAAGCCTTCGATTGGATTGTTGGGATTCGAAAATTGCTTCCTAAAATCTCGTCTGTATGAAATAAAAAAATATTTATGATGAAGTAAAATAAAAAAAATGAACGCTTGGTTTGAGATTGTTCTAGTTCGGTATAAAATAACTTTGTTCGGTTCCTTTGTAGTGGTCGTAACTCTTAAACAATCTTTATCGAAAGATCGAGTTATTTTCCATTCGATAGTCGGCATGGAATGCTAATGATTAAATTATATGTTGTAAATGGTTTGATGGAGAAAAAACGGTTTTCACACGATCAATAAACGCTCCGACGGTTTCCATAGCTCTCAACCAGAAACCCGATAAAGAATGACCAGTATTAGGTAAACGACTAATATTATTAATAAATAAATTAAATTTGATATTTAGAAAATTTATCGGTGACTAACCTGATGTATTTTGGCCCTGCCAATTCTTCCCAATAAATATTCTCGTTATCTGGAAGAAAGAATTCATCACTTGCAGCAGTTAACAATAATTTTGGTATTCCTTGATATCGATCGTTATAAAAGATCGGATCAATAATTTGTGATAATTTATAAAATTCGGGAGAGTCCACCATATCCGTAATATTCTCATAATAATAATCAGCAAATTCGAATGTCCATCCGCCTAGCGACTTATACATATGATGCATCATCTTTGAAGAATAGTAATTAGAGTAATTTAATCAATAATTCAACTTTATTTAGATAGAGCATATTCTCAACAATTGGCACAAATGCAATCACTCTTTTATCTACTGCTGCTGTCGTCCATGTGGTCCAACCTCGTTTCGACGCTCCAGCAATTATAAAATTATACACATATTTTTTTTGATAAATTCTCAGAAATTCTTGTACTGTTGTCATTGCATTAACAGCTGCCTATTGATAACTATTATTTTTTTTATCAATAATCATTCAGTCTAAACTTTAGTCATAGGTAGACGACCTAAAACAGCAGAATCTCCAGTTTCCATAAATTTCCTCCAACAATAGGCCAAAATGGAATCTTCGGTGCGTTCTTTCTGTTTAGGATCATCTGTAAACGAATAATTTTTGAAAAAAATCAGATTAATTTAAAACCATTAAATTTTGTCGGTTGTACCGGAATATATTTCAAATCTACCGATATCATTCCTGTAGCCACAGCGAAAAAACTCAACGATGATATCCATGAATCATTTATATCTGGAATTCTGAGAAACATCAAATTTTCATCAATAAAATATTCTTAAACTGTTCACTGTTCCTTCCACTCCCAATGAATAGTAAAGAGTCTTCCGGATATCGAATAGTCGATGGAATAATAATCGTCACATAATGGAACCAAATACTCGGATTAACGAATGAATCTTCAGAATCACTTCGAGATTTCCATTTCATCAAAATTCTAACCGTTCAACCATCTTTGAGAAGTCATATTCAGTATGTAAACATTACGTGCTGGTAGATGGTGTTCATCCAACAGCTTCCAAGAGAAATTGGGATCTGGTTTATGGACATATCTATCCAAATCTGTGATGACACTTCTCGATAACGCTATCTGGAGAATAAGAAGAACAACGCTAATAATTTTACACATTCTTCTAATTCCGCTAAGAGTCCCGTGTTCAAACTCATATTTATGTAAATGAAATTATGTTAATAATTTATTTAGTCAGTCAATATTGATCAGTCCCATCCAACAAGGTTATTCTCAACATAAATTGATTTTGTATCATCATCTCATATTTTACTTCATTCTTAATTAAACTTCAACTACTTCAGTAATGTAAATTCCGATATATCTCTTGTTTCAAATAACTTAATTCATTATACGTATTTCTAATAACAATAAGAAGAAATAAACTCTATGAACGATATAAAAAATCGATTCACTTTCAGTTCTTTTATTTATTTTCATTCTATCGCTTCCAAACTTTTATAACTAATCCTTAGGTATTAAGTATTATTTCGAAATTATGTTGGTAGCCGTTACAGAATTTTATTTCCGAAGTTTCTCATTGCGTAAAAATCGTGAATCAAATCG
>JALJEE010002411.1:0-10987 GCA_023231475.1 Seison nebaliae | reverse complement strand
GATTCACAGTGGCGAAGAGAAGAGAACGGTTACATCTGTGAAAGCAGTAAATTAACCTCCTAATGAGCCGATTGTAGGCCCGGTCGATCGAAAGGAAAGAACGATGTGAACACAAAATAATCGTCTCAATTGAGTATAATGTTTATTGGATATTATACATAGATAATTATATTGGACAATTTTTTGTTAATTATATTATAGTATTAGAGTAGAGTTTAGTTTCAACAAGTTAGTTAAACACGTATTCTATATAATATTGCATGTGTATTCGTAGGATTAATTGATGAAGGAATTTATCCGAATTAAATTTATTCAATTAATCGGTTTCATGTAAAATTTCCATTTACTTTGTTTTATTTTTCCGTTTTTTCTCTCTATAATAACCATATCGATTTGGAAAGTTTTTAAAAGAGAATCAATATATATATAATTGACTAACATAGACTTACAAACAATTAGAGTTTATTGATTTAATAAACTTCTTCTAAAATTTAATACAATTGAACATAAATTCCAGAAATATGTTGTTAGCTGGGTATAGATGTAAGATGATAAGATGTATGAAAAATTAATTTGACTACAATGTACAAGAATAAAGAGAGAAACTTAAAGAAAAGTTACTCATGGAAAAAAGGCCTTCCTAAATATCTGACGTGAGCTTGAAAGAACATGAAAATAAAGTCCTGTAATATTTGTCATATTTAACGATAACATCATTTTTATTTTCATATTTTTGACCGTAGATTCAATATAGAGGGTCGATATTCTTAAAATTTACGTGACCAGTTACCATAGCAGCGATGAATGTTGAAATAATTCAACAAACAATTCTGTATCCGGAATGACCATGAACTAACTCTAGAGGGTATTCTGTTTAGTTTAGACGACAATTCTTAAGAGAAAATAATTTATATCATTATTACATTACGTCCAGCCTAATTACCGTTTACTTTAAGAATTTCATCATTTTTCCAAATTCAATTATTCCCAAAATTTCCGATTTTTAAAAGAATGGATAGTAATTCGGAACTTTCAGAATCACACCCTATGTTACACAATTTTTATAATTTCATAAATAATATACTTAATAATTTTAGTCAAAGTCTAATGACACCTGGAGAAATGTATTTACCACAAGAAGAATACTTTGGTTATGTAAAAGATTATGCCGAAGATGAAAATATCATATGGCGGAAAGTTTACGACCGATTGACATGTAAAGTTTTCGTTAAAAAAAACAATTTATCATCCTTCAATGTTGTGAAAATTTGGTCGCAATATGACGACGTATCACCAGAAATTTTGTATAATGTGATTCATGATGCAGAGTATCGATCAACCTGGGATTCTCATATGATCGAAGGTTTCGAATTGGATTGTGTCGCAACAAATAGCGACGTTGGCTATTATTCTCGTTAATTTTTCTTGTTATCTTGCCATAATCTTGAATGAATATGATTGACAGTAAAATTACCCATTCCTTTAAGTAATCGTGATTTCGTGACTCAGCGTTGTTGGAAAGATTATGGAATTGGAAAAGATAAAATTATATTTAATCATTCAGTTAACCATCCTGTTAGTGAATTTTAAATAGCGATTTTGGTCATAGTTTCCATTTAGAAAGCGAAGGAGAAAGGTGGTTTCATTAGAGGTCTCTCATTCTTGACTGCTTATATAATAATGCCATGGGAAAATGGATGTCGATTTTATTATTTGACCCAATCTGATCCAAAAGGAAATATTCCAGTATATTTAGTGAATTGGAGTACGTCTTCTCTAGCATATAAGACTAGTGAAAATTTGCACAAAGCTTGTTTGAAATATAATGAATGGAAATTGAAACAATCAAATCCCAATTTCAAACCTTGGCTAGCTCCAAGAACGATAACGTTAAATATTAGTCCAACGGTATGTCCTATGTTAAAGAAAAAATCAGAAGATGTTATTTCGTTTATGAATCAAAGTCTTGATAGTTTTTATTCGACAATAACAGACATATCTCCCAAGAACGACCATCATAAAAATAATGAAAAGAAACAATATAAAAGTGAGAGCAATCAATTAAACGTCGATTCTTTCAATCCGATTAAATCAGAATATTCAAAAAAAGTTTACAGTAAAAATCAAAGTATATCTTCAAATGTTTTTCTTGAAAATTATACAAAAAAAGTAAATGATTTCCGACAAAATAGTAATGGCATTATCAAAGAAAATTCAAACAGTTCTTCCCATACAGATAGCTTTCAAAATGACTCGTTATCTTCGTCTTCCAGAAGGAAAAGAGAATCAATCAAATATTTTTTCATCTTTATGGAAAATGACCGTCGACAACCAAATTCTATCGATAGATGTCCGAACTGTTCTAAAAACAAATTTTCATGGCGACAACGTTTTCTTAAGGATTATAAAACGTATTCAAGTCAGAATAATTCGGACGATTTGACTAATTACATTTCGTTAGAGCTCGATGAATTTCGAACTTTATTGAACTCATACGTATTTTTTACCGGTTTTTCTCAACATGCGCGATGCAAACTAGATAAAACACTATCTCCGATTAATCCTAACGTATCTAGTGCTCTGCATTACCTTCCATGGAGCCGTGCTAACTGATGATGTTAAGTTAAGTTTTATATTTATATTTTTGATTAATACTAGTATATTTTCATTATCAAAATTGAATAAAAAATTGACTAATCCTTGTATCTAATCAGGTTTCCGGTAAAGCATAAATGCCTTCAGAGAGAAAAAATTCTTGAGAAATATTACATTTAACTACTTGATCCGCGAAGCTTATTAGAAATAAGAAAATTATCTATCCAGGAACAACCGCTATTAGATTTAAAATAAACGTTTCCTTTTCACACCAAAATAGATAGACAAACGAACATTCGAAACAATTACATATTTCGTTTCCACTATGTTAGAAGTAATTTGATATCCATGGGAGAGAGGTTAAAATCTCCTCATATGATAAAAGTACTATTACTACAATCCTGGGACAGGAGTTCATGCAGATTCAGCGACGCTGTGGACTTTTTGGCACTAACACCATAAAAATTCACACATAAGATGTTACTTACTTCGATTGAACAAATAGATTCGAAATAATTTCTGAAATTAGACGGCAGCAGGCACTTTAGAACAAAAACGATCATGTCTGAAGCACATCTTCCCTTACCATTCATATTCTTAGGAGGAATCGCAGGAGAGAGATATAAACAAAGAAGAAGAAGGAGAAGATAAATTAGATAAGGAATTCGGAAGAGAAATGATCCAGGTCTCTTGTAAGAAAATTACATCGTAATGAAGTAGTTCCAACAATTCGCGCAAGAATCCCTGAGAGCTATGTAATTTAGTAAACAAATAAATGAGAGGGTCATTGAAGATAGACCTGATTGATCAGTAGAATCGAACAACTTGTTGACTAGTGGATGTCATTTTTGTGATGAATCATCCCAATCAAGAAGATGTGAACAGTTTTCGTTGACGAACGACTTCGAATTTCCATTAAAAAAAACGGTCCAAAACTACATTCCATTGGTCAGAAAGACGATTTCGTAATTTTTTCGTAATCTTTCAAGTTCGTCGCGTTGATGATGCTGCTGTTTTCATTATTAAGGATTGTACCGTCACTTAATTTCATAACTCTCGAGATTTGACGGCATTCAATTTGTCTAGATTTCAAATGCTTCTAAATTATGGATAAATCCATAGAACGAGGAACACCTTTTAGAAAAAATCTTCCTGTGACTTTCGATCTTACTTTTCTCCTTAAGAAAACTTTTCTGACACTACTACAAAGTTTCCTTTACTATTATTCAGTCAACGTTTCTTGTGCTTTTGATTACCTCGTCAGTCAACACGTCCCATATTCTATCCTCAAATTTCTCGTCCATCTATCCTGCAGCTCCTCTGGATGTCTTGTTCACGGTGATAGCTACAGCACTCCCTTCCAAATTAATTCCACTTCCTCACTGCAAATCGACCGAATTCAGTAATTTGAATAATATATCATATCAATTATATCGTATAACATAACTGGTCTACCAAAAGGTCTAACCACCAATCTACCAATACTATTTGGGATTTTCTTTAACTTTTATAGTATAGAATCTATAGTCGAGATATCTATACTATAGATGAGATATCTCATCCCAGCAAACTTGTACTTTTCTTTAGAAGGTTAGAGAGTAGGTAATTTATCGAAAAAGGCAATTATCTTCAAAATGGGCATTTTATCCCATATTTTGAACAATATTTAGACAAAGAATAGTAAGAAGAATTAAAAAGATTTTTTTCATGTCTTTCTAATTTGGTTTACTTTCCTTTTAGTTTTGTTATACTAATGGAAGACTTAATTGAATTTCCTTACCAAAGTTCGGTTATAAAGGAAAAAATTCTTTATGATATCCGAAGTCAAAGGGGATTAGAAGTTTCTGGATTCATAAACATCATAGTAGGAGTTTGTTTTACGAATTCGATTTTCTCTCAATTGATATCTTCGGAGTTGCTAATGAGTAAAGTGACAAATCTTATAACAAAAAATGACGATTTAATAAAAAAATTAGTGAAAGCCGTTGAAGGAGATCCGCATGCATTTTGCATCCATCCACATGAATTGGTTGAAACTGGAGATTTACTACGACACAGTTTGATCCAAGCCACAAAAGGACGACAATGCGATTACCAATATGGATTAGCAGGAGAATATTATTTGTTAAAACATTATTACGAACAATTGCGAAAGAGAAAGATGCTCATTAATTATAATGACAATATTAAACTACCCGTATATCGAATGGAATCTCATTGTCTAGTAATAATGGGTTCAAAAAAATTACAGCAGTCTCGAACATTTGCATTGAAGATAATCCTTAGAGATCTGTTTGATTCACAGTTAATTCATTTCGAAACTATGACGTTCGGCTTAGATGATAAGGATATAGCTGTCTACTATCCAACAGTTAAGCTTCTGACCATAGAACAAAAACCGCCTCCTGCAAATTTTTATCAATATTCCAGAATTTCTTCTAATTTATTCGAATTTTTGAACGAAGATGTTTTTAAACATTTAAAAGAACAATTGTTCGATAATAAAACATCTGCACCAGATCATATAGTGTTTGACTATCGTACGAATCCTGGGAAGTTCGAAATCCATCCTGCAACATTCCAAAATTTTGGTTCCAAATTATTACATTTGTACAAAGCTGCAAGATTCCGACAATATTCACGTTTTGTAAATTCATTTCAGGACGTAAATTTAAGTTATGGAACTGCTGGTATGAAGTTACCCAAAGACTTTTCTTCAAACTTTCTGCGACAGAAATTCGTTGTGGACTTACACGACTATTTCTATGAAGTTAAAAGTATCTCGTTCGTATTGTTGTCACACTATAATTATCCCTTTAGACTGGCTAAACAAGATAACCGCCAATATTTTCAGAAAAATCCACAAATATATTTTGACACTTCCTTTATAGAGAGTCCACTTATAATAACTTGCTACAATAATCTCGTTGAAATGCTCAAGGAGTACATGAGGAATGTAAAAAATGATTCTGATACGGAGATAATGTTCGATACATACAAAGATGATATAAGGGTCAACTTAATTGATGGTTGTAGATATGCCCATTCGAGATTCTCGGCGCTACAAAAAAATAAGCAAGTTTGCCATTATTTCACAGTTGCTCGAAGGAAAAACAAATGGATGATTTTCCATGATTCTTACATTTCCGAGATATCAGATTTTACTCTTTTTTATAAAGCATTCAAATTCGAACATGTTATCTCCATCTGGCTAGATAAAGTAAATTCCGAAATCTGAATATATAAAAGACATGTTACGTAAACTACTTGATAAAATTCTTCAAATTTTCCATTGTATTTATTATCAAAAATTCTTATACATTAAAGTTAAATTTGATGTTTACCTTATGTCTTATTATCCAAAGAATGATCAACTGCCGAAATTATTTTAGATTTTAATAAAAAACTAAAGAAAGATGAAGTCAGAAATAATAACGATTACATAATCTATTAGATTTATCTTGAGCAACGTTAAATTGATGACTTATCTGATTTGGTCATTGATCTAGAGAAAGACAACCAGGCAATTAATGAACAATAGATATTTAATAATTCAATAATTCAGTTATGTTTCAACATCAAAAATTGATGATAAATGTAAAAAATCGATTATATATGGGCGTGCGTAGCGCAATGGTATACGCATGTTCCACGCATATTTGCGAAATAACGTACCCTGCACCTCGATGGAGTCATATTAGGGCGTGCGTAGCACAGTGGTTTATGCACGTTCCCACCGCCACAACGATGGCACACACGTTTCACGCAACGTAGAGATCTCCTACCACTGACCGTAGAGGAGATCGACCAAAAAAAAATTCAATTTATCCCGACGGGAATTTCGCTTAAAAAAATATATATATATACTATCTAACAATTACGTAATTATTGATATAAAATTCCCAATTTTTTTAAAATAGTCTTAAATTAATCGTGTATTATTTCTTAGTATATGATTAAAATATCATATCAATAAATTCCATATTTTTATCTGTTTGTAGATTTTATTCTATTTATGAGTTTGTGGTTTATATATACAAGGAGAACCGAAGTAATTCCCATGATACTTATTATGAGAAGGGCGACCAATTAAAAAAGAGACAATTTCTTCGAGCAAACGACTACAGTCAAATTATTTATGTGTACAAAAGTACGTTAACAAGGTTAAAATTGAACCTGATTCTCTCTGAAAATGCAGTATTGAAAAAATAATTAGCAACTTTCTCGAAGAAAATGGTGGAGCTATTCAATAATGTACGCAATATCAACGACAAAATTATGGACAATATATCGAAACAGAATCACTTGATCTCGATTGTCAAATCGATTATCGAAAATAAAATTGCTGGAAATTATAATCACTCTTCCACCAAGACCACATCGTCCGTTCAGAGTACTCCATCCAAGGTTAAAAAGACGTATGTTAATACTCTGATAAATCTTATAGTAAAGGTTCCAACCGAACTAAAGGGGACTAAAAATATGAATAAGACGAATAAAGAAAAATCGAAGAAAGCGGTCACAAGTTGTGACCGAAGTGACTCACAACCAAAGTGTACAGTAATGTGAAGCAGTCAGTGAACCCAAAAGGAAAACGTTCCTTTACACTTTCCTTCTCAGATGAGGACACATCGGAAACCATTAAAGGAAGAGAACGAAAAACTTTCGTCAGGACAAAGGACGTGTCATCAGGAACGTTGTTCCTTACACAAATTTGGATATGATCGCAAAATTTCTGGTTGGCAAAGAAATGCCATTCCTCGATATATGTAGACTTCGCCGTAAGGAGTTGGATGATTCAGAAGTTTCTACCAAACGTTTTATTATCAAATTTGTGGAAAAATATTTGGATAAATTCTTTAATCCCGCAAATTGGCCAATTATCGTTTTCATTCGGGAATTTTTCTTCTCGAAATCGATTGCATCTTTCCTTATTGAATGTTGATAGAAATGGAGTGTACAATTGTCAGATGGAGAGGAACCAAACATTTACGTTGCTAACAACAACATTGATAATCAAAAAGACACATCGATGTTATGACATCCAAGTTGTTTAACACGAAGAATAATTAACGTCGATATTCAACAGGAAATGGTGTCAGTCGATTCTTTCACTTATGATTCTAATTCATCTTATTCTATATCATTTTTTTCTTATAATGCTCAAGGTTTGATTTCGTCAATCTCAAGTTTTCGTCGACTCGATATAATTTTGATCCAAGAAACTTGGTTAAATTATCTACCGGTAGGCTTCAGCGAGTCGATTCCGTCATCCCATATTTTATTTTTCCATCCAACCATTCCTCCAAGAGGAACATCCGAAAGGGGCGGTGTTCAAGAGGAATGATGTTTTTGATTAGGAAATGCTAACTTCCTAAAAATTTTCGTACCATTTCCGATTATGTATGTCCGATGTTATGGTTAAGTTATGGTTGCACGATAGAGCACGAAGAAATCAAAGAGATTATTGAACATGTTAAAACCTATTGCTCCTCTATATAATAGATAATTTTTGGTGGTGATTTCAACATATCTCATGTCGAACTTATTAAGTATCTTATCACGAATCAGTTTCCATCGTTGGTTTGTGCCGATATTATATTATTGGGTATGCCGATTATCGGGTAGAGGTGAGTCATGGATTGATCATTATTTAGTATCTCGAAATATCATCAATTTTCTGATTCGGTGTGGGATAAATGATTCCGATTTTATTTTTTCTGATTATTTTCCAATAATGATTGTAATTGAAAAAGAATTAATTGAGTATGGGAGTCCTCCCAAATCATGTGGATCTGGAGGGTCTTTTATTGATGTATGTCAGAATAATAGCAAGTTTGATGAATGTGTAAACCTTATTAATCATTCACATATATCTTCCTATGACGAATTGATGAAGGTGATCTGTAGAAACGGTTCCTCCTCATACTGATAATTATCATTCTTGTGTAATGATTTCGATTCTTCCTTTCCTCCTATAATTAAAAAATTTTTTGAGAAGATGATGGCTGAAAATAACATTCTAATTTACGATGAAAATGTGGAAAATGACGGTGAAATGTCGTTTGTGGAGATAAATATTGTTGAAACGAGACAAGCTCTATCGAAACTTGACGTGAAGAAGTGTCATAGTTCGAATAATTTATCTTTTAAAATTATCGCAGAATTAGATCTGTCATTGTTTGAACTGATAGTTTCTTATATAAATCGTATAATCAATGACGAGGTGGATTATTCTGCTCTCAAGAAGTTCCTGATAATTCCAATTCTGAAAAGTGACAATAAGGACCCTCGTGACGTAAATTCGTACCGTCCAATATCTACTTCCAGTGGAATGATTAAACTGATCGAAGCCATCATTAAGCAACGATTAGAAAACATATTATTTTCAGGCAAATGTCAATTTGCATATCGATCAACCGGAAGAGGTACTCCCGCTTATTCTTCTTCTACGTTATTTCATATCGAATTGTAAAAATACGAAGTCGAATTTCATAATCTGCTTTCTTGATGCATCGAAAGCTTTTGATTCTGTCGATATTAATTGTGGTATTGCGTTACTTAAACAGGGTGGGGTTCATGAGAATTATATTCGTTTCATTGAACGTCTCTCAAAGGAGTCATATGGACAAGTGAAAGTAAACCAGGAGGAATTCAAGGGTGTAAGACAAGGCTCAATTTTGGCACCTTGGTTGTTTGGGAAGATTATACATGAAGTTATTGATTTAATCAACCGTCGATTCTCTTTCTCTATTGATGGTAAGTTTTTTCCGACTCTATATGCTTATGCGGATGAAATGGTGTTATGTAGCAACAGTAAGGAAAGTTTCCATGTTATGATACGGTTAATTTATGAAGAACTTGTGAGATGTGGTATAAAATTTAATAATTCGAAATCTAAATTGTTGACAAATATTATATTGAATGAAAGAGATATTCCTCTTAATTAATATAAATGTAATTACAGTAAATTTCTTGATTGTTATTTAGACTGTAAGAAAAAAAGTTCTGCAACCGTCGATCATATTAGATGCAAGTTCATTAGAGCTTTTCACTCAATTAATCATCCGATTTCTCTAAAAATGAAGTTGTTTCATACTTTCTGCTGCGATTTCTATGGTCTACAGGCAGCTATATCGTTTTCAATGAAATCAATGTACGCTTTAGATCGAGCATATAATCGATGCCTTCGAAGTTTATTAGGTTGCAAATGCTCCTTTCCAAGAGCATTTATGTTCTCCATCGTCGATGTTCCTCCGTTTCCGATTTTGTTGGCAAAGCGGTATCTTTCCTTACAAGAGAAGATAGATGCTTCAGAATTTCCTATTCCTTCTTTTAACGATTTACTACCACTTACGTCTCCATTGTCGTTTTTCTGTTCGTACTACATTCTTCCGAAACCGTGTACATTGTACAACAGTACAATATTGATCACATGAAACTTGCTATGGTTTGTCTAACAATTTTATTTGTAAGTGAATCCATAAATGTAGGTTATTCAACGTATTCGAAATCAGTTAACAGATGATAAAAAACAAGATTCGAAACAAGAAGAAACAAATTGTCTGCAGGTTCAACGGCGGGAGTCCTGGTCGATCAGTAAAGAAGATGGGGAATCGTATGAGAAAATGAAATGTTTGAACTCCATGAGAGAATGTTGTGAGATAGACCATAGATGTCAAATCGGAAGCAAGAAAGAGAAAAAACTAGTTTTCAACTTCCTCTGCGTTATAGAGATCTTCTAATTTATTAATTTATTTCAAAAAGAAAAATAGGATATTTATTATGGCGTATAAAAAGAGCACGATTGAATCTATTGCACGATTGCAGCAGATTGTCTTCCTAATGAACTTTTCCTTCATCATAAATTTCCCGTTTATATAGTAGTTGTTGAGTGATCCAACCGTTTTAATGATTTGTTCTTGGTCGAAATATATCTGAAGACTACTCCGATCCACAAATCAATCATTAGACTATATATTTTTTTTTTTTATTAATCATACCAAATCCCCGCCGGGCAAATTATATAGAAAAAGAGATAACTCGTTAAAGGAGTTATTTAAAATAAAGTTCCTACCGAGATCAATGTACTCCTTGAGTGATTCGGGAACCAGATCACTAATAACAAAATTGGATATCAGTGATAACGACTCGTCGAGAGAAGATGGGAATTCAAGAGAATAATATCGGCAAAAAAATTGGAGAGGCGAATAGAAGCTCTCACATTGTGTATACGTTGGAACTGGAAGGACCGATCGGGAAACCGAGTCAACTACTTTCAGATACCTCTGTGCCAGGAGTAGCGGTAAAGGAGTCAATTCGCAAATCGTGAACATAAATGCTCTATTGAAAGGCTTATGACACCCGAGCATCATTCGAACTGTTCTATTAT
>JALJEE010002409.1:0-38507 GCA_023231475.1 Seison nebaliae | reverse complement strand
CTTACATCCATAATATATTGTTTTATATACCGTGTAGAGATTCACATATCACTCGATAATTCAACATACCATAATCATCGATATCCATTATCATATGAATCTCAGAGACTGATAAGTCTATTTGTTGTCTAATTTTGAATACATTTTTTTGAAATTTAAACTCCATTGAATATTTGATATTTACAGAATAATTAGAAATTAAAAATGTCTAATACTTACATGGAAAGATAAGGGAAATATTTTCCATTAAATTTTTTTTTAAAATTTTATTATGGAATTAAATCCCCTCGGGTTAAATTAAAAAGAAAAAAAGATAATTGGCTGTACAGACTATCTTTAATAAGTTCCCTTCCAATATCGATTTCACTTCGTAGACTATATGTTCGGTAAAATAAGAACAACAAGTTCGTTTATAAAACCAGGAATCAGAAAATCGTAGATATTAATTAATATTGAGTTAAGCCAATTACTGCTTATTCAGAATTGTGAGTACGTCAATGATCTATCATTTCACCATGGATTTTCGGTGATCATCAAAAGATAAAATATATCGATATTTTATAGGAAAATATGAATTACGTTTCTTATTAGAAAAATTATGTTTTTTTCTCCTTTAACACAAGTGCTTAATACAGCAAATTTGCAAACTGTAGTGGACGTATATGGTTAGGTATATTTTAGAATTTATTATATTTATGAAAATGGAAAAATAGAAATGATCTTATTATAAATTAATTGTTCGAATTGGAATATAATGATAAAACAGTTATCATTTTTTAAACAACGAAATAAATAGTGAAATTAAATGAGTTGATGAAATAAATCAATATTATTTATTTTTAAAAATGTCATATAAATAATAAAGATAAATTATAGAATTGCGATCTTCTCTAAAATTTAAATGAAAATTGCTTCACCATCAATCGATATTTTGCCATTTTCAACTAAAAAAAAGGTTTAATAAAAAACTTGTGAGAAGATTCCTACGAACTTTGATAGCCGTTTCCATCAACATTGTTTGGGAATCGTTGAGCATGTGTTATCGTTACACCATGGAGTTCCGATGACAGGTTCTCTATCTGAAATAAAAGGGGAATTTCCAAATTAGGACGCTCATAAAGAAATGGAAACTTCTCTTTTTAGATTTGTATCGAAATGTTTCCAAGTCGCTCCGAAATTCGACGACACTAACATCTTATTTTTGTCGTTAGTTATTCCGAAAACTAAATGAACGTCGTCAATTTTCTGGTCGATGTAAGTGACACGAACATAGTCAACTAGGCATCCAACGTCATTTGACAGGACTAATAATAGTGAAGAATTTGGAAAAAAGAAAATGAAAACCAAAAATTCCCGTTTTATTAATATGGTAACATTCCGGACCTCGTTTAGTATCAAGACATCTTAATAAAATAAATTTCCCGATCGATAAAGGAATTTCCAGAAATGTGTCATTATTATATTCATCGTAATAAATCGGATATTCGGATGGGTCTTTGAAAAAGTATTCTAAAAAATTATATAAGAAATAAAATTAAAAGAAAAAATTAAAAATTTGGGAAAAATCTAATTAAAAAAAAACCTGATGTTATTGAAGTGTTCGTTAGAAGGTATACGTCGATTAGAGATGCTTGAGTAATGGTGAATATTTCCAATTTCAATAAAGATGATTTTTCTTCGGTTGTTGAATTGAAATTTTTATTGTTTTCCATATGAACTCCATTGACGACTTCGGTGAACGTTCCATTAAGTAATTGAATGCTTAGGGTCCAAGTGAAGATGGTTTTCGAGTTGATCATTATCGATTCGATGATACTCGCTTCCGACAAATTGATAAATAACATGTTCTTATGAATTTGGGGATTGTAATTCCAATGAACATGTTCAAATGAGAGATCTTCTTCATACTCCAATTCGAATACATGGAATGTTGTCGGTGCTTTCTGGTTTTTATAGGATAAGAAATAACGAATTTCATAAGCCAAATTAATTCGGTAAATTCTCTGATGTCTGGAAAAGAGTTCGTGGAGATTCTCTGAATCGATAATGAAATCGAATTGAAATTCCAATATCTCCTCAATGTCAATTTTGTTTAGTTTTATTTTAAACGTATATTGGGAATGGTGAAGAGTATACGATAAATTTCGACCGGTATTTGAACCGATATAATCTAATGATATGTTTTTGACAGACGTGGGAATATAAAAGTAAATTGTCGGTTCAACTACGCCGAAATAAGATGTACCTCGAACGGCCATAGTTAAATTGATTGAGCGTTGATATTCGCTAAAAGAAAAGGAAATAAAACCTGTATGGAGAGAGAACTAACCGATTATCAACAAGACCATTTGGCGATATTTCTACATCGAAATCGGCAGCGATTGGCAACGTACCAGATAATATAAAACGATCGCGAAAGAAACCTAATGTGTGCGACGTGTCCATCAAGTAGAAAATGTTAAGTGTTTTAATTTCAAAATTTAATAATTGCATAGTGATGATAAGAATTATCTTCCATTCACTTCGTTTAATATCAATTCCTGTCAAATTGATGGATGCCAAAGGGGCGGGAAATCCGGTACTGGGAGTAAATGTAACTTTGGAATGATTGTAAGTCGCAAAATCTATCGTATATACCTCAATATTTCGAATACTGAGAGTGGGTGGCGCGTTAACTATGGATTTGGTGAAGACAGAGAAAGCGAAGAATTCAGTATATGACATGTTCATATTCTGCGGTACATATAGACGTCTTATGTTGCTCGTTCCTCTATCAAACGGTAAATGAATTCGAGAGTTATACGATACATAATTGGCATCGATTTTCATCACACAACTCATTCCACGATTTTGCGATCGCAAACGGACCGAATGATGAGCAAATTGTAAATTCGCTACATTATTCTCTTGGAAATTTTTTGTTGTTATTCCACGATTTGCTCTCATATTAACATCCAATTGGAGAAAATATTTAGTACTTGGGGGAAGGAAGTGGGAGTTTGTAGCCAGGCCTGAAACGGACCTAATATGGACGTTTTAAAATTATATAAATGAAGAAAAATACTACCAAAAATAATCGGATATTTGACTGATGGTAATGTTGCTGGGAAAGAAGCCAGATGATTTTTTCATTCTCAATCGAGACAATCCCGGAGTAACCGTTATATTGACGTCGCCGCTGAAGAATTTGTTTATTTCCGGATTTTTAAACGCAAAATAGATTTCTATACTTTGTACAACGACTTCTCCGTAATTCAATTGGACAACTTTTGGAATTATAAATGGGGTCAAGTCAGTGACGAGATTCGTTGTCATCTCAGCATTTCGGTATTTTCTTATTGTCATCAAACTATTCATATAGAACGATTGACTGGCACTGACAAAAGTGTAGGAGATGTTCGGTTTGTTCGTCGACGAATAAATGAGAACAAACGACTTGTATGTCGATGAACAAAATGGTTTAGTCACATAAACGTTTGTCGCATTATTCTCCAACAGTTGGGGTGAGGTTGCTCCTTCGGAATAGAATGGCTCCACTATATCCGTAATGTGTTCGCCTAGAAAATTTTGATAGAAATTTTGATTTAATTATAAGAAATGAAAAAAACTTTCAAAAATTATCTGGACACATCGTGGTGATGGATAGAGGAGGGTGGGAATGGTGAAATTGGTGAAATAAACGTTCGTAGTCAATTGATAGGTGATGGATGGGAGGAAAGAGAATGTCGCTTCGTCGAATAATGATGGGAATTGAGAATCGGTGGAGAAGGTGGTGAATGTTTCGTCGTTGTATGTGAGGACATAAGAGATACCGTTAAATGTAAAATCGGAATAATGACGCAGTTGGAAACGGATCAATATTTCCGGTTGAGTTTGATTGGAAACAAACATATCAGAAATCCATATGAAAAATGTATTATTCTTATTAATTTTGACGTCATTGTAATTGATGGAGGAATCGATCTGATAATCATCCAAATAAAACGAACTTTTATATCCTCCACTCTTCAATTGTATGTTGAGTTTTAAAGGAATTTCATTCAACAAATTGATAGCTTTCGTAAACTTTATCTTCAATATGAACGGTTGAGTTTGACCTAGTTTGGAGAATGTGTCTTGTGGAACGTCCATTTCCACCAGACTCTTATTCGTATCATTTGAAATGATGGTAGTGAATGTGTCATCTGTCATTTTATAAATTTAAAAAATAAAATTTCAAATGAAAGGAAAACTTTCATAATTTCCATCAAATCCCAATTGGATTGTTAATTGTTCCGGTATCGATTCATTTCCATAAGATTGGATATAAATATCAATTCTAATTTAGAAATATTTCAAATTGAAGTAGTCAAATAAATGTCAAACTTTATTACATCGCCGTCCAACATCGAAATGTCTTTCAATTCAATTTGAATCGATTTGGCAGAACTGTTGACTGGAGGGAAATGTTTCTCCAATTTTTCTTCCAATCGATAAAGATGATCAACAACCACATATTTGATATTGTAATCGTATGTGTTGATGGAGAATGTATGATTCTCTGCATATAATTCAATGTTTCGTAGAAGAACGGTAATTTTGCCACATCCAATTGAATTGAATTCAATTTCCTGTTCATAATGATAATCTATGATCGACGGTGGAGCCGTTGTCGTCGGTGGAGCCGTTGTCGTCGATGTCGTAGTCTACATACCAATGATGATAATGAATGAATAAGAAGAAGATTAACGTTGTCATCAGATTCCATTCCTTCCATTCCTTCCATTCCTTCCACATCATATTTCAATGTGGAAGATAATCTTCTGGCCAATGGATAGATGTTAACATATACCCTAATTTTTACGCTACTCCGTTCGCCCGTGTATCTTCCGAGATATTTAAAATTTATATATTCCATCGAATTCATATTCATCACATCAACTTTGAACGGTACTCGATAAAAATAAGAGTAACCACATGTCTCTGTATTCGATTTACCATGTCGGTAAGAAAAGACGGGAAACAATTTTTCATGGCTAATTCTCCTCGAACCGATATTCATTGAATATGGTACGAAACTTTGGATACAAACCAGCAAACTCATCGTATATCGACCGAATAATTCATTTGGCCTAAATGATACTTGTCCTTCGAAATACGATTGTCTTTCTATTATACGAAAAAAAAAGATGGTGTGAAATTTCAGGAAATGACTTAAGCCAAACCTCGAGAAAATATTCCCTCTATACCGTCAATTTCCACAGATTCAACCATAAGGAAATTGCTCGAATCTTCAGCGATGTGGACAAGTCGCTCCTCCGCCACTTTCTCATCATACATCACTTGGATGGTGATGGAAGTGGTGGGGAAATGGAATTGACGTGTTCTCTCCACCACCACCACATCCACCTGAAAGTTCGGATTCGAAACTACTTGAGCAAGATAACTAATTTTGAAGGACTTACTCTAAAATTCAATTTGGGAGACAAGTGGAGAATAGTGAAAATTAACTGCAAAATTACTTAGTGATGGTAGATGGTCGGTGTAGTCGATGGAACATGGCACATCATCCAAATTCTTCACATTGTTGAAATGGAGAATAAATTGAGAATTATTCGATTGATGGACATGAATCGTTTTTATTATTCCATTATTTTTATCTCCCTCCGAAAATGTTAAAGTTTCGAATTGACGAACTTTCAACGTCGTTTCGCTAGTGACAAGGGTGTCAGGAGGTGTGGTGGTCGAGTTATAACTTACAGAAGCAGTTATAACAGGAGGAATAAAATATTTACCATCAACTAAACAGAATGGGAGTAGGAATAGTAGAAGTAAGTTAATTCGAAACATTTAGAAACAAATCAGAAAATATTAAATTTCCAAGTATGTCGAATGTGGATCAAAATATAACTTCATGAAACTAATCGATAAAGTTAATTTGCTTTCAATGTATGGTATTGTTGAAAAAGATTTATTCAAATTTCCATAAAAATCAATTAAATAATCAATAAAAAGTAATCGAAGAGAATCATATCAGAATCATATCTAATGGTTTCTGTGAGGAGAGTAAAAAATAAGGACGCATTGAACAGACCATTGGGTCCGATCGATAAAAATGCATAAACATGTATTCCTCATTTTTATCCATGAACAATAATCGATTGACCTCTAATATGAAGGAGAGATGGTAAATAAAATGGAAATGAAAATGGTAAAAAGTGATTTGGAGAAGAGCCTACTTTTTTGAAAATCGAGAAATTTTCTTCGAAATTTTCATTGACTAATATTGACGAGTAAAAGAATTAATGATAGATTATATGAAAATTCTTTTTTTGTTTTTCTTCATTTCTATGTAAATTCGATTAAAGCGAAAAGATCATAGATAAACGCTGTCGATTATCACCAGGAAAACAAAAAGTTCAATTTGAACATTTCTAATCAAATTTGGGGATTGATGTTTTGTTTGTGATTTGAAAAAGAAAAGGTAAAATGAAGGAGGAAAAAGAAGAGAATAATTTGACGAATTGGTATCAATCGATCATTGAGACGACGAAACAGAAATCATATGAAGCTTTCTCGATAATTAACGAAGATCTTACCGAACTTAAGCGAACGATGCAACATGATTCTGGTGAATTCATCAGTGAAAAAGCAAAAGAACTCGAAACGGAAATTCGACCATCACCCATTGATAAGACGAGTGAGAATGAGAAAATGGAAAAGAATGACGAAGAAGAAACGAATCAATTATCGAATATTTTCAATTCTTTTAATTTCTATTCATCTAAAGCGATGGAATTAGCTGCCGATGCTTTAGAGAAGACGGCACAAGTAGCGACTGATTTCGCTCAATCTGCTTTTGAAATCGATCCAAATCTTCCATCCAATTCAACGACAACTACATTAATTCATCCAAATGGTGATGCAGTTGGTCGATTTGAAATGGAATTAATCGAACTTCAATCCGATCGAGAAACATTCACGAAAGAATTGACAGAAAATGAAGAAGATCAATTGAACAATTTTAATTTGGATGATGAGACGGTCAAAGAGAAAATCGACGAAATAATGAAAAATAATGAGTCACCAATTACGAAATTATTCCATCAACTTGTACCGAAAGAAGTTGATTATGAGAATTTTTGGAAAAGATATTTCTACCGATTACAATCGGTGGAGAAACGAGAAGAGAATCGTAAAAATTTATTAAATCGATTTCAAGAGAAAGAGACGGAAAACAAATTGAATGAAGATGAAGTGGAGAAACAGAGTTGGGATGATGATTGGAAAGCAACTGGGGAAAAAGACGATTCGACGAATGTTGAGAGGAAATCCAATTCTAGTGAATCAATCGATAAGGTATCGTTAACTTCGTCGGAAATCCAGAAAACGGAATATTTGGAATCGATTGATAGCAACATATCGAAAGAAGGAGAAGAGAAGATGACTGAAGAAAAAAATGAAGAAATTAATGAAGACGATTGGGAGAAGTGGGAGTGAAATTTCTTAAATTTCTTTTTCGAACATTCTTCACATTTTCTCTTCATCTCTAATTATTACAGATTTAGTAACGATCTATTCTAATTTCTCAAAACATCTCTTTAATTTTATTTTCAAAAATATATTCATCTAAACCATCTTCACTCTTCATTTGTTATCAATAATTATTTGTCTTATTTCTAATTTGATAAATTTTTCAATTGTTGAAAATATTCAAAATCTAATTATTAATCTAAACTAGGATTTTTGGATGGATTTGTTTAAAAATCGATTTTGGAAATTTATCGAATTGTTAGAATAAAAATCTTCATAAAATGAAAAGAAGGAAAATTTTTTTAATTATATTTATTCGTCCTTAATTATTAATAAAAATAATTATATAAGTTTTTTTAATTTGTAAAAGAAAAATTAAAATGATTAAATTCATGAGAATAATAATGGGAAAGATTTTGATGATTCGACTATTTTTCTCACAATGACATGACGAGATTAGAAGAAAAATGAAGAAATGATAAATAGAAACTTAAATTCATTACTTACACTTTGAGGATTGTATAAATTTTTAACCACGTATCACCGTATATTTGCGTATCGCTGTGCACTTGAAACATCCGACTTAATAGTGGCCAAAGAAAAGACTTTCCAAAATGTAAATAAAGTCGTTGTGGTTTCAATATACGTTTACTTTTCGGCTCTCGTGTTTCCATCAGTTCCTCACAGAAACCCATTGGTGGTCCAGTCCATCGGATGGTTGATATGAATGAGTCGATGATAATGAACCAGAACATACAAAAGTCCATGACCTGTAGGAAACTCAACAACATTTTCTTAGGGACGACTTTATGATGTATCGATCTTAAGTTAAATGGTACATGTTCATCCAAAACAAGTCGGTTATAATTGTAAACTAATATCTTGAACGGATTATCCATCAGCCATGAAACTGCAAAACCGACGTCGATGAATTGGGGGAAATCGGCACCGAACTTCTTGTGATTCACCATCATTATATTCGCACTATGAATATCGCCGTGGAATGAAGTGAAAGTTCGACTACTGAATAACTGGAAAGAAATTTTTTTCAAAATTCTAATTATAAATTGGAGACTTTGTCATTTCGAAATATCGAATATTCATTATAAGTGAAGTGAAGTAGTTGCATTTGTCGGAAGACGAGAATGATGACTTTTAGAGCTCGCTTCATTTTGACGGGTGTCATTCGGGCGAAATTTCGGTAGCGAAATTCCGAATACATATACATCTTCCCGTGTAATTTCGACATCAACAAACAGAATGGTTGGTGATATTCGATCAGATTATAATCTTTTCAAAACAACACATAACGGACGGTAAAATAGACTTCCTAACCTGAACGACTACCGTGAAATTTGTAACCCAAATTGAAAATTTGATTTGCTCCTTGAGACAGATGATGAATTTGTAACTGATTGAACATCGTATTATAAGCGATTAACGAATTCAATTGAAGAATGAAATCACTGGCGCTATTGAAGACTGATGATATTATGGATGAAATTTGAAAATGATAAAAAATTTAGGAAAAACCTTTCAAGGCATATTCTTTACCGTTATTCGCCACTTCCAATACCGAACCTTGTACGCCCTTACCAAGAATTTTCTTCAAGAGAAAATTAAACTTAAAATAATTTAAAAACGAAAACATTTATTTTATATTGCTTATAATGTGGAGGTCCATTCCCATTAATTTTCGAAACGGTACTCGAGTTCAATTCATACGACTCATAAGTTCGACATTCCATCAACGAAGGAATATTTCTCGGTTTCATAATTATCGGAGTAATTCGTCTTCGGTGGAAATAGAGTTTTGTCTGTTCAGTAATTTTTGTTAATTTCTTGGATGGTAGAAGATGTTTAATTTTGTTCGTTTCCACCACATCCAACGAAAGTACAGTCAGCCAATAATTGTTGGCGCTGCGTAATTCGTCACCTAATGTTTTCATGACATTTTCGTGGAGATCGGGAAAGAATTTTTTCGGATACTTTTTAATAAATAAATTTAGTGATTTCAGATTTATCTAACTTTGACATTTGTAACGGCACATTTGAGGTGATCTAGTCAGATCGATAAAGTTTAATAATTGTTCTCTAATGGTAACTAACTGGTGAAGTTGCAGTGGATAATTTGGAAATTAAAATGAATGAGAATATAAAGTAAAATTGACGGATTCATCATTCCCAAAAGTAAATTACCATTAGAATCGATAAATCAAACAAAAAAAAAATAAAATTAGCGAAACTAAATTTCAATTATGCCTTCCCCATTTTTCAAATCATATTTATCATCCGACAGGAATTTAATTTTAATCATAATTATATTAGATCAATTATTAACTTTTATTTTTCTTTAACAAATTACGTTCATAATTATTCACAGATCATGGAAATAATCGATTGCATTGAAAATACATATCATCGTTACGACATCGTAAGCTGAAGTTTCCGATGTTCAAATAAAATGTTTATTTTTTTCTCATTTTAAAAATGTTGGCTTTATCATTTGTTGGGAGCTCGTTCAAAAACCTTCCTTAAAATTTGGAAGAAAATTCGAATTAGAAGCTTTGAAAAATGTTGAAAGAATTATTCAGTGAGATCGATGGAGAATTAAATGTTAGAACAAAATTTAAATATTAGGCTTTAGGAGAAATTTTGGGAGAATGTTTTACATTTGAAAAGTTAGATGCCAGCCATTCTATCAGTAAAGATTGCAGCGGCCCGATCCTTACCTATCATGGATAATGGTAATGGATCGACCGATGCATTTGTGGAGGTTTAATTTAGAATTTAATCGTTTCACTTAAATGTCGTTCGTTTGTTTAGGTTCGTTTCAAAAATTCAGTTCAACGAACTGAAGTTATAAGGAAAACGATCAATCCCATTTTCAATTCTAGTTCGTTCACATTTGAAGTGGAAGAAATCGATTTGCAAGATGAACCGATTCAAATTCGGTTAAAATTTTCAGTGAAAATTAAAATCATTTAATTCTTTCAAGAATTTATCATCATTCCACTTATACGTCGCGTGATGTTATTGGAACGATATTGTTCCGATTGACGTCACTTTTATCTCATCAACAACATCATGATGATGATATGATAATTGAGAGATTGAATGATATTGACAAGTTATTGAAAGAGAAGATGAATGGCGAGAAATGTGAAGAGAAATTGATCGGAGGAATTTTGAATGATATTCTGAGTCGATTGAAAAAAGAAGATCGAACGACGACAGAGAAAGAAATGAAAACGAATCGAAATATCGTCGACGCGTATCTCCCCATCTATGACACGATTCATGGAATTCGAGGTGAATTACATGTCATTGTTAAATTGAAATTATTTTCTGATATAAATCAATTCCGAAAATCATCTTGTGGAATTAAGTTGTTAGCATCGACGAACATTCCATATGGACATGTCATTCAGAAATATTGCGGTTTAGTCGAAGAAGTCGTTTGTTATGGCGATCCGGAACATGATTGGATGGATAAGATTAGAACACCGCGAACATCGAACGATGTCCGACAACGATTGTTCTCCCAATTGAGTGGAGAGATGGAGAGACGTGTTGGACATAAAGCATTCGATTTAGATGCCAATACATTAATCGGATATAAACAATCGTTCGATGTTGAAGGACGGACAGGATTGGTGGTGAGAGGAATTGGAACAGCTGTTCGTCTCATAAAAATTCCACAAGATTTATGGATTAGTTATCGATTATATCGATTATATCTTCGACTTTATCGTTTATCTCAATTGAATTTGAATGAGAAGAAAATTGTCAGTCCAAAAAAACAAGATTCACTTTTATCAATTTCATCATCATCATCTTCATCTTCATCATCATCATCTTCTTCTTCTTCTTCTTCTTCTTCATCATCATCGAATAAAAAAATGATAATTTCAAATCCAAATCAAAACAACAACAACAACAATCAATTAAGTTTGTTTAATAAACCAAAAAGATTATTTCGAAAAAATCAACATAGTCTAATGAATGATGATGATGATATTGACGATGATGATGATGAAGAGATGAGAAACCATCAAAATTGTGAGGAGAATGAAAAGATGTTGAATGTAAATGGAGAGAATGTGAAGAATTATTTGAATGATCTCGTCGATGATTCATTTAGATCGATGATAAATTATTGGAGAAAACAACAGAAAGAGACATCGTTGGAATTGATAGAATATCCATTTTTTACTATCGATACATTTCCATCAGGAATTATCAGATCATATGGCGGTTTGGTAATGGCGAGAGCTGTGAAGATTTTAAAGAAACGAGATATGACACTTGATTATGGAGATGCAAGAACGACATGGTGGATGGAAGTAAGAAGTGAATTACGTGAACATATGAAATCATTGAAATGTAACGTCGTTGTCGGTTACAGTGAATATACGACAATTTATGAAGAGTTAATTCTCTTAACAGCTACAGGAACAGCAGTTGTGATGAATGTTCGTAATTTGAGTACCATATCCGATTTCCCCGAACACGTCTACATAAGAAAACATCAACGAGATGAAAGATTGGTTCGTTTCCGTTGTCGTATTTTTCATGCTCCATTTTATCGTCGTCGTCGACATCGTCAAGTTGACGTTTATTTGAATGAGAATGAAGATACAGGTAAAGAAGATGATGAAGCATGTCCATCATCATTAGGTGGTGGATCGAGATCGGATCGATTGAAAATTTCGAAAACCATCACAGATGATAATCATCGAAAATCTAATGACATTTGTCATGATAGTTTCAATGTAAATTCAAATAATAATAATTTATCTATAGAGAATAATAATCGAAGTATCGACAACAACAGCAACAACAACAAGAAAGATGATGAGGAGAAGAAATTGAAGAAAAATGAAGATGATAATGAAGGTGATGAAGATGGAAATGCTTTCGCTTCTCAATTGAGAAATTGTTGTTGTTGTCAAAGTGCGAAAGTGTCGTCATTCCTTTATACGACGATGCAACCACCAATATTTATGGGAACACAAATTTTGAATAATTGTTCAAAAGATGAAGAAGATGATCGTGTCGTTAAACGGAATACTTTGGGAAATTCGACGATACTTGAAGCGATTGTTATTCGTCAACGAGTCAAACGAATGACAAATGATAAAATTGATAGTTATCGTCGGAATCGAATGGATCAGATAATCGAACGATCTAACGACGATAATGCGAAAGCGAAAGAAATCAGTGATATTTTACCGTTTATTGAATATGAAATTCATCGACAAATGTTGGCCAAATTGAAATTGTGTGGAATGAACAGTCTGTGGAATATTCGAACGAATTTAGCCATCTCCGAAACTCAGATTATTGGCACGATGAATGGAACTGCTCTCCATTTGATGGCATTGCCGGTGCCATCGCCAATTCGAATTTTCGATAAAGATGAAAATTCTCATTTATCATCGTCGTTGATGTTGAAGAATCGGATGTATTTAGGAAATGATATGAAAGTGTTGTTGGAGGAACGTTTGAAAAAAAATCTTCAATTATTTCAAATCGATTTGGAGAAACGTGACCGAATTCTCAGACAATTCGATTTGTCTCTCATTTACAATGAACGTGTTCGATTTCCCAAAACATTTCGTTCTCGATTCGTATTAAATGATGAACGTCGTCGTAAACGACGTCATTTACTTCAGAAACGAACGACGACGACGACGACAAATTCGAGACGGAGAAAATTGACGGAAGTAAAATCGGACAATTCGATCATTCTCCAATTGGAAGAATTTCGCGATTTCGATTTATTGGACGATATCGATAATTTTGATTTATTGAATTATTTAAATAATTTATATATGTGCACTAATGAGAGATATGTTGGTTATTTGAATGGCGATGAAATTTTCGAAACGAACGAAATGAATTGTGAGAATTTCATCGATCATCTGATGATGTGTGGTGGACATTTGATCGATACGATTGTTCGAGTTATTCATTTGAATGATCATGAGAAATTGACACAACAATTCTATCATCAGATGGTGAACGAATTGAAATATTCGATTTATTTTGAATATTTTCGATTTCTTCCAATTCTCATCACATCCTTTCACATTTCCTTTAATATTTTCGAAGACGAAGGATTTACTCTCATCGTTACTGGTGATATTCTCTCATTGAAATCATCTCCCAATTGTCTGAATGGACAATCGTCAAATTTGAAACGACAATTGGACGAAAATCATCATGAAAATTCAAAAAATCATTCGACCCCACAAAATTCTTCGTCGCCGTCGTCACTTCAACTCTTCACTTGTAATAGTGACAATGAACCATCAAATGATGGTGATAAATTATCATCATTGAATGAAAAATCATCAATTCCTTCACCGATCATTCCACCATCACTATCACCATCACCGTCATCAAAAACAACAACAACAACAACGAAGACGACAACGGGAGGAAATGGAATAAATATTGTGCATTCTCAATGTATTTCTGTAGATATTCCATTGACATCCGAATCATCGACGATGACAGGAGGAAAATCGACGATGATGGAAGGATCTACGATTGTTTTCAAGAAGAAATTGAGAGATATGGAACGATCGTCATCCGTTCGACAACAGCATCAGAGAAAACAAATTCAAAAATTTTTCCATTCTAATTCATTTCATCCAATTTCCGATTCGCTCACCAATCCATATAAAAAGATAAAAAATATGATTAAACGGAAATTAATCGATACTACTCATCAGCCGACGGTGTCGATACGAGCGGGCGAGAGTAAGAACATGTTGAACGAGACACTTCGCTCAAGAACGACGAGTGACAGTTTCTCTTCAATTTCTCTTCATTCTCATTCTCTTCCTCTCTTTAATAAGACGACGTGGAACGACGTGAGATCATAATTACATCGAACAGTTTCGTTCCATCATGTTATAGTAGTAAATTCCATCGACTCGAATTACCGTATGAACACAAATCCTATTTCAATAAGGTCTTCATTCGGGAAACGTTATCGTTGAAAGAGAATGGAGGTATCAGTGGCTTCCTTCAACAATTTCTTAACGAAGTTCAAATTTGTCTCAAATCACACATCACAGCCATTGGTGGCAACGCAATGATCTCCACCAATTACGCCACAATTCTCATCACACACAACATTCACAAGAATCAAGTTCGTTTTCTTTCTATTCATCTCACAACAATTTCTCGAACAGGCCGAATGTTTATTGAATGTTTATGGTGATATCATATTGCTGATTTGAAAGATGAATTATAAATTGATCTTCTTTCTACTCACCAACATATCCATCCGTCGATCTGTAATTAATTATTCCAATAAAATATGACTATCTAAATCTCTAAATACAAAAATAAACGAACATTTCCAGGAGAATTATCTCGAATTATTTATCGTCTATTTGTTCGATTATTCGATTGACATTCCTTCCTTATTTGATTAACTTTTATTGATTATGTCAATTTGTTCTCGAAATTGATGGATGGATTGATCGACTGATTGATTGACCCATCAATCAATAAATATCATCCACCATTATTCCCTCCCGTATCATCAGAGATACATTGGCGGGCTGGTATTGGGTATTAGGTATTAGGTATTAGGTATTGGTTGGTTGGTTGAGGGAAAATTGACGAGTCGAACTATCGGAATGATGGTGAGGAGAGGGGAAGGAATCGATGAGCAAAATAGAAATAAATTTGGCTTATTCATGAGAATTTCCTTTCTTTTGTTCCATTTGTAAAGTAAGTTGATTGTTCGATTTGATGGAAGTTTCCAGTTTCGTTCAACGACAATTCGCCGAAAGGTACGAAGCCTGAAATGGCTCAGCGAATGTGGAATTCACTTATTGGTAGACGAGACGTAGGATAACTAGTTAGGGTAGTGTAGGGCGGGAGAGAATGTGCATATCCCATCAACAATTTCTCTATTGTTAAATCATCAAATGGAGTGCAATCGAAATTGTCTAACGATTACACAGGAATATGATGAAGGTAATTTAGTTAGTTTAAGTTGTCGAAAAATTATTTCTTCTATTCTTCCTTTTATGAATGATCATTGCAGAACAAATAATCGAAAGGAAATCGAAAGTTCATTTCATGCAGTTCGCTATTTACTTTTTCTTCTTCCTTTCTCTTACCGTTTATTTCCCCCCCACTACTACACCAACTACTTCTTGCCTAGCACAACTTTGAAATTTGCTTACAATTGTTCACGAGAGAAAAAAAGAATTCTTTCCTTTGTTTTCCTTCTTCTTCTTCATTTTTCTTTTTTTATTGGAAGAAGCAATTCCTCCATTTTTTTCCTTTTTTTTATGAGAAATCATCATTCAAGTCAATTCGAATATTTTCATTCCATTCGCATGTGAATCATCTTGAACACAACAAGACATTTTGTATCAGATCATTCATCAGAATTGTTCAGTCCACAGTCGACTCCACTTCCCGCCCGCTCTCCTCTTCATTCCTTACACGAAATAAAATGGTTAAATTTCATGATAAGAAATTGATCTTCAAAATTTATTTTTTTTTCATTTATCTCCAATAAAATTTGTTCGTTCTTTATTAATTTATTCGATTTACTCAACTCGCCGTCACACATTGTCGTTGGGAGTTGGGAGACGAACTCTTTCCGCCTTAATTAATCGACGAGGACGAGGACGGAGTAAGGGAGGGAGGTGGAGTGAAGGAAGGGATATATGAAGCAAATCAGATTATGGAAATTCATCAATGCTGACATCGACGTGAAGGGAATGGGAGAGAATGGCCTAGTAGAATTCATATAAATCGATTATTCTTCTATTACATCATCTACATTGTTTGTTGGAATTATTGATCGAAAGAAAAGAAAAACTTTAACCAAATTATCAGTCAATTGAACTGATAGAATTTCTATTGAATCTGTCGTTGCCCATATCGTTTTTCGAACGGTTCGAGATGATAATAAATGTTTCACTTATCTCTGACGACAGTGTGTGTGTGTGTGTGTGTGTCAATGTAGATGATTCGACCTTATTCTTCCTCCAATCCAATGGATTGATGTTATGATAATTAAATAAGGAAATATCTTTTCTAATTCGATTGATGGAACATGAATACCTGGAACATTACTTGTCTATTGATTGTCGTTTATCAATAACCGATTCTTCCGAAACAATTTTCCGAATTATCATCCATTTACCTATCAATATTTATATGTCGATCAATGGATGGTGAGGTGGCGGGGGGACGATCGAGCGGCAACTTGCCGGCCCGATGAGAGAGCAAATTGAGTCGGTATTAGTTGAAATGCATCGATCATACCATATACAAAATATGCATGAAAAACATTCGACTAATATTTACTCTTATTATCTCTCTATCTATCTATCTATCTATCTATCTATCTATCTATCTCCAATTGTGTCGTCATCGGCAAATTGTTTGCATTGATCACCCATTAACATTCTATGTACGGTTATTCAATCATTATCGTTTCATGCTCAATATTCCTTGTACTTGCCGATCATCATCATCATCAGTTGAGCGACAAAGCGACAAAGTTGACTGTTATAACTTATTATTCACAATTCACAGCCTCATCTACATAGTAAGAGAATCTACCGGGTCATAAACTGCTCGACGCTTCCTTCCTGCAATTCATTCCTCTCACTAACAATATTCCGAGTTGGCAGTCCACCCTTAAGTAGTTAGTTAGCTGACGAGTTAACTGGCTCAATTGCAATGTAATCGAGAAGTGAAATGTATTCCAATTCTTTCATCTTCTTCTGTCTCCACAGTTCGATGTCGACACAGTAATATTCTCACAACTACATTCGATTGTGTCTGTGTGCATGTGTGTGTGTGTTTGTGTTTGTGTGTGTGTGTAGTGAAGGCGGCTGTAGCGTAGCACCTTAATCTGGTGAACGAAAAGGAATAATAAGAAATTGGGGATGAGAGCAAATAAGAGAAAATTCCTTCTATTAATTTGGAATCATCAAGCCGAATAAGTAGAAGGGAACGATTTTGGGAAATGAGGAAACTTTTCATGATCGAAAGTTTGCACAGTGCTCCTCTCATAATTGATCGGGAGGAATAATTGAGGAGGAACGCCGTCATGTTTGCGCAGTATCAATATGAATCTCCTCTCACACATCTGATGTGTATGGGAGTTGAGAATGGGATGATGCATCTGATTAAAACTTTCGATATTGTCTATTATTAGATGATATTAATGATCGTCATCATCAACATGGATATAGGAGTAATAATGAGAATAATAATGAATTCATTCTTATCATTATGACTCGGACAAATAAAACAAATCACTTTCATAAACACGCCGTCAAACTCTCTGTAGGAGAACTGTTATGGGATCATCATACAGTCGAAGAGATAGAAAACGCAAGTGCATCATATTCATCATCCTTTTCACCATTTCTTTCTTTTTCTTCATTACTTTTACTCTGTTAACACTACACTCCTCAATTCTTCTATCATATAACATTCTATGTATTACATACACATATGCCATTTGTAACTGTTATCATAATAATTATCACCAAAACTTTCTTTCTTTTTTTCCTTTGTTGCTTTCCTTCCTTCTAGATGTTTGCTGCTATCGTTACGAAACAATATCATCATCATCATCTTCTTCTTCTTCTCCTTATTCCATTCTTCATCGATTCTTTATTTTACTTATACAATTCTACTTTTTGTTCCCAATACTCCTCGTCCACGACCCGACTACTATCAACTAAATAATAAATTGATCCATCTCCAATACCAGTAACAAATCGTCTATCGATCATTCAATTCTTCGCCCCATATAATCAGAGAAAAATTTGCATATAATTCTCTCCTTTTGTCATTTCCATTTCATCCATAACATCGTCTTCCTCTCCTCAACTGTGAACCGCATCAATTCCATTTCCCGTACATCTTCCCACTAAATCACCTGAATAAGAGATCTCTCCATTTACATCCATCCGCATAAATTTGGAGATACGTCCGAAACAACTTCTTTATCTCATTCTTTCAAGTGTGTCATATACAGTGTTATTAGTGAGAATGAACAAAACTCTTCATAACAACTTCTTCGTCTTCTTCCTCTCAAGAGAACTTTCTCTTTTTTTTTTGTCACAAATCTTATTTACCTTTTACATATTCTTCTTCTCCGTAATCCAATCATGTGAATGAATGGAATGAACGGTTCCAATAAGTCTGTTGAGTTGAAAGGAGAAATCACGAGATGAAAAAAAATCCGCTTTTTACACAACATTTCCGGTTCCGTTCAATTCCCTAAAATGATTGAGGAAATTATTTCTCTTCCTTTATTATTATTCTTATTATTACTTCCATTCATAGGTATCGTTAGTTTTCTACTGAAATACAAGGAATAATAACTACATTCATTTTATTCCCAATGTTCATGTGAATAATTTCATTAATACTCTCTCCTTTCCAATCGACCAGACATAACTTCTGATTTCTTCTTTATTCCACTTTCCAATTCAATTAATATTAACACAAACGGATATGGTATATACCTGAAACATGGCTGGAACCTTTGAAGTTGTCCCGATGGATTTATCCATTAAATTTCTTTCACGTTCGAAAGCTTTTTAATTGATAAACTCTCCGTCCTTTTAATTAGGTGAGCAAAGTTTCAGGTGTGTACTATACTTACCGTCATTCCCCATCACCCTCCATTTATCCGAATCAATCTCAAATTAATCTCATTCTCATCGTCGGATATTTTTCCAAATCTTCTCCCAGTAATTTTAACTTTATTACAAACTCTTTCAAACTATTTTTACTTTATATTCTCCCAATTTGCTTTATAATTCATTTTCATTTCACATTCACAATTATAACGATGAAATTGTACAAAAGAAATTTTTCGGAGTTTTTAAATATTTTCTTCGTTTTCTATTTGAGAAATTTCATGTTACTATTAGTCAAATTGGGAAGTGAATGTTAAATAATTTAATGATGATGGTTGATGTTCAACAATCGACTACGACTAAATGGAATTAGTGAGTTGTATTTCAGATTGGGCAATTTAAAAAAAAATGAAATTATTTTACATAAAAATCGTAAAATTCAGCGCAAAAACCGAATTTCCGCTTCTATTTCCCATTGTTTCAATTGCCATCACCTCGTCCTCTATAAATAGGGAAGGTTTTTTAGTCTAATTCCTCAGTAGATACAGATGAAAAAAGGTTTTATTTTAATTTTATTCAATATTTATGATTTTCTATTTTATAGGTTTTTAAATGGTTTATGGCAAAGAAGTCTCTTTGTCTGGCTGAAGTGCTGGATAAAGAGAAAAATGGTTGGTTAACCGCACCAAAAAGTGCGGACGCAACCATGCTAAAGTTGTTGCATTCGCCAAAAGACCATTATTCGAAACAAGAATACGCAAAATTCGTTGTCATCTTCCTCTACTCAAACGTTCTCTACTACTCCTATTTTCTACTATATCTACGACTATATTTACAATAATCATCGAATTATTGACAGTCACTCAACGGATGACTAAACTTTCTATCATTAATACCTCACCAATATCTTCATCATTTAAGTAGTTTGTTAAAATAAAAATTTCTCAATATCAAATTTTCAATTTTCAAAATCTATAATTTCTAACATGTAATAATAATTTTAATTTGGAAGACAATTTATTGTGTATGAAAATGATATTTGTGAGAGAATTAGATAAAAGAATAATTGAAAGTTAGTTGAAAATTGACTGAAGAGATTAAGTTGTTTCGGACAAAATAAATATGAGAAATGGGACAATTGACTTCCGAAAAAATTGAGCTTAAAGTTGAACTTGAACTTCTCGATAAAATTGCTCGCGGACATCAAATAAGTGGTTTTTCCAATTTCGCTGCTTTGTACAATTCATCTATGTCATGAAAATGTTACCGCAGCAAATCGTGCCCGTACATTTTCCTCGTCTATGAGCGAAATAGAAATTTTATTCATTATTCATTTCAACTTTTCTTGAAATGTAGTTTTATCTTATGGTTTCGTCTAGTTCGCTTTATCTAGTAATCGCCCGTCCACTTTGACGAGGTTGGGAAAACGGGGCGTTTCCATTTGTCGATGGAGAAAGGGTCAATTTGAAGGTAACCTCTTTGGTCCTCAAATTGATCCTCAACCGGTTTGGTGAGAGCGATCGATCAGAGCCCAAATATCGTTTCTCAATTGGCAAATGGAGAAATTTGTTGTGGTGTCTGGAACGACACCACATCCAAATCGAACAAAACCACCGTTGTGGTCTGAGGAGAAGAATTTCAAGCGAGGAATCGCCAAATTCTCCGGTGGAATAATGAGAATGTTGGAGATGAACATTCGTCTGTGTCTGCTCCTGGTGACACAAAATGGAGCTATTAAAGGTGTCAATCCCTGTGGCGCTTCTGGTCGATCGGAGAAGAAACGTTTCTCCAAATGCAAAATGCCCAGCTCAGAGTAGCCTCTTTGGTCTCTGGGCTGGGTAAATGGTTTCTAAAGGGGGTGGAAAATACATGGTCACCTATCATATCTACCACTATACAAATGCAGCAGAATTTAACGAGGCTCACATTCAACATTGATGTGAGATGGCCGGAAGAATATCCATGAGGGATATTCCAAAAATTCTTATGGAACATAGTCAAATTTTGGGATTTATAGTTTTGTCATTTTGTGTCAATTTTTACATTTTACTCTCTCACAATCTAATGTGGACTAGAAAGAATCTAAAGCACTTCACCAAGGGCTATTATATTTATAGATTTATTCTTGTTTATTATCACTATAGTGAATTATATCAGTATAGTTTTGATTTCTTTCAAAATAATGATCTGATATATTTTTACAAAATATTTCCATTTTCATTTCTAAATAAAACTCAAAAACACAAAATCTTCTTTTTAGTTTGATCTTTATTTGAAAATTGATTTGGTTGTTGGAAGGATTTGTCTTTTTTAAGTATTGGTAATTGAATTTTACAAAGATTGGAGGAGAGTTGGTAAGCTAAAATTTATAGTTGTAAAAAATTCGTAAATTATTCGGCTTACTCTTAATGCTTAATTTATATAATATTTCTTCATGAAAAAAGAAGGTTATGTACCTTATAATGAGATTGTTTATATGCAGTGGTGGCCGAGTGGTTAAGGCGACTGACTAGAATTTCTAAGTTGACAAACTGGTGATCAGTTGGGATCTTCCCGCACAGGTTCGAATCCTGTCCACTGCGATAATTTTTTTAGAAAATAATGTTAATATGAAACGAAATAGTGGGAGTAAAAGTTTTGTGAAAAGTTTGAAAGATTTTTTCCTATATAATTTATATAAATGGATTGTATCATTATTATTCTAAGGAAAATGGATAATTAGAAAGAAAGTTGATAGAATGTTAAATTTATGTTGAAATGTTATGGTGAAAACGGGAGATATTTTACCAACATTTCAATTTGAGGGTGAGTAAATGCGACATTTATTCAAAGGAAAAGTAATCGATTGGACTTTTTATGTTACGCTGATATGTAATTCGAATTGAAATCATTAAAAGGAGAATGTTCCATCGAAAAGAAATTGGAAAAATCGATTTATAAAAGTCGATGAGAGAAGAAGAAAGTTCATCGGCATTCATTCGGTAAATAAAAAATATTTGAAGATTGAATGTTCAAATGGGAGGAAGGACAGATTCTCTTCAACTCAACTTTATTAGAGGGGGAAGTATTAGTTTTTATGCATAATCCAAACAATAAACGTTTAGTCGTTGGACATTGTTTCATCATCAATATTTATACAAGTTTTTCATAAATACACCGATCCATCATCCATCTGAAGTGAAGTGTAGTTAATATATCAGTTTTATTCGAGAATTAGTTGAGAAATTATTCAAAGTTTTCAATTTGGAAGAGAATGCAACTGCATATTATTGCAGTTGTATTAATATTGGGAATTCTATCAATTCCTACTAATTCCACTGACTTGATAAGTTGTCTCTTCTTTTCCATTTCCCTCTCCATTTCTCCATTTGTAGATGAAGTCGGTTGTTTTAACGATCGAGCATCGATCAGACAATTGAGGAATATCGTCAGTGGCTATGTCCAATTGACGGCCGAATCTTGTATCGAGGCATGTTTACGAAATAATTATCGTTTTACAAATATATTGAAAGGAAAATATTGTTTGTGTGGGAACGTGTTCGACGACACTCAACAAACAGTGAACGGAACGGGATGTAATCTCGATTGTTACGATGGTTCGAAATGTGGCGGACATTCTCAATCGTCCATTTATGATAATAGTCATATGTTGGGCAAATTGACATTGTCAACATCGAAAGGTTTCCTAAATCAATTATTAATTTGAGAATATTTTAATTTAATAATTTAAATTTTATTCTCAATTTTTTCAGAGTCTTTGTCAATTTATGACGAAGTAACGATTCGATTGGAATGGACCGTCGGTGGCGATCAACTCATTTTCGATATCATGTCATTCGAAGACGACGTTAATTGGCGGATCGATTTGTTAATCATTTCCACATATCCCGACGGTTTCACCATCAATACAACGGCCGTTCCATCGTTCATGGAATTCAAATACAAATTCACCACCGTCAACGATCAAATGATTTACGTCACCGCCTCTGATAGAAGTTAAATAATTTTAAAAAATATTTTAATTA
Source organism: Seison nebaliae (assembly GCA_023231475.1). Taxonomy (NCBI): domain Eukaryota; kingdom Metazoa; phylum Rotifera; class Pararotatoria; order Seisonacea; family Seisonidae; genus Seison; species Seison nebaliae. Next base: position 15,316 of record JALJEE010002409.1, on the reverse strand, counting down.
AAAATAAAATTTTTCTTAGATGGACATTCCATTACTGAATCGATATTGATTCGAGTTTATAATTCGAATACTGAAATTGAATTAATTTGTCCGACAATTCCAATTGAGATCGATAAAAGTTTCGAGTGTCTCTTCTATACGATGAGTTCGATCAACAATGGTGTTCGAATGAAGAATTCATTCGATGATGTGGAAAAATATTACTCATTAAAAAGTTTTATTTAAATTTATATTTTTGATGATAATTTTTTAAAAATTTTTAGGTATCGAATTGAAAAAATTGGGAAGTCTCTTCGATTATTCGGGAGATAAATCGACGAAAGACACCGTGGGACCGATTATCATCTTTCCTCAATATTATGTCAGAAAGACGGTAGGTCTCCAATACGAGATGGTGGAATCGGTAACTTTTTCGGCGAACAGAGCGGGAACAATTGAGATAAAATTGTTCAAAGGTTTATGTTCGGGAACGAACAAAACATTTTGTGGTCTCATAAATAAATGTATCGATATTGAAATGAATTGTTGGTCGTTGGGAAAGAAAGAATCAGTTTTATCTTGTCCTTCGAAAGAATATTCGATATCGAAACGATTATGTTCCTCCACATTACACTCCATCGATAACGATGATTTCCATCCGATAATTGATCGATTTGGAAATGAATATAATGGAAGTCTTTCATCGGTCCAATCAGTTAACGGTTATGAAGAGGTCATTAGCAAAGTGGTGACTGTAACGAGCGCATGTGTCAAATGTGTGGAACGGATCGATTTGACTCTTCCTAATCCTGATAACGATATGGAAATGTTCGGAATTATCGGAGTGGTGGATAGTGGGAAAATTTTGAATTGGGCCGATTATTCTGGAAGTAAATTAAATGAACGAGATCTCTCACTCATCTCATCATCAGTAACAAGTTCACCAGCCACAGTTACCGTTTCTGATGGTAGCACGACGGTTTTGAGTTTAACCCAATTGAGTCTCACCAATCTCATGGAACGTCCGATGATTCAGTTTAATATATTCGAACCGTTGGCTCATACCTATAGGAGGACGATAACCGCCCAGGGCAATTTTACTGTCACTGCCACTTATCGAAATACGGTGAAATCGAAGAATGTGAATGTTCGACGATTGATCAATAATTTCAATGTCATCTCATACGATTTATATCATGATGTGGAGAAGGATTTCTTCATTCAAATTAATGATCATGAAGGTGATGAAGTTCAATATCTCATCGATTGGAACGATGGGAATGAGGTGGAAAACTGTCCGAATATGACGAAGAAAATATACTCGCACAAATTCGAAAAAACTGGATATTATTATGTCAATGTCTCCGCAACAAACACCATCTCTTTCAAGTGGAAAATAATCGAGGTGGATGTTCAGGGTACAATTCGGGGTCTGAACCTCTGGACACCCGACATGTCCAATATTCACACGACACTTTCTCACATTCAATTTTCAGTGAATGAAGGAACGAACATTTCTTACGAATTCACTTTAACTGATCCATCCACCATATTTCTCTTCCGTTACAATAAAACTGTAGAAATTAACGAGGAAGTGATCTTCAATCAAACTCAAATCGTCAACGAAGAAGTTTGTACCATTGGTGAGAATGACACGAACATTTGTGAAATGATCCAAATGAATAAAACGATAGAAGTGACAAATTACATAAACGAAATGGAACCATTCGTCAATGGATCATATTCATTACACGAAGGCGAATTTTATTATATTTTCAAAAATAGTGGTAATTATACGGTGAAAGTTCGAGCCTTTAACAATTTGAATGAAAGTGAATCGATTATCGATTTTCTGGTGCAAATTCCCATTGGAAATCTCTCATTTTATCATCTCGCTGTTGTTGATGTGGCAGATTCAGAAACAGTTTTTATGAATCTAACCCAAGGAACCGATATATGGTCGAATGTTTGGTTCAATTTGGTGGATGAATCGACCGATATAGAATTACTCTCATACAATTTCTCCGAATCTGATCTCTCCGGTTTCGCTCATATCTCTCCAATCAACTATGGTGATAGTAAGAAAACGAGAGGTCTCTATCGTCTCAAAGTTCATTTATGGAATGCTGTTTCATCCGAATTTTTTGAAACTGAAATTTATATCGAATATAAAGTCAAACAGTTAACCATCACGTCACCACCATATGTCTGTTCTTGTGGAACGTTCGATATGGAAGTGACCATGTTCCAAGGCTCATCGATAACAACATACGTCGATTGGGGTGATGGTACGCCGATGGAAACACCCGAATTCAAAACCATGTTTAAAGGTCTGGATAACGGTAACGACGTTCTGGAATATACTCATCATTATAACGTGAGTGGAAGTTATTTCGCCAATGTGACAGTGACGTCTCGAGACGCGATTTATGAGAACCAAATCGAATTTATTGTGGAGGATCCGATTTTGGACGGACATTTCTCAACGGAATTTCAAAAAAAAGTCGTTTTTCATCGAGATAAAAAAAATGGTTTCGCTCTCATCGATTTGATGTTCAAACAGAAATTTGATGAAGAGAATGAACAATTATTACCACCAACATCTCCATGGACCACATTGAATTGGGGAGAATCTCGTTATGAATTATGGAATGAAGAAAATGAATGGAAAATTTTTAATAAGACAATTGAACGTAATAATTCTATGAAATGGTTCTATAATAAATGTCGAAAAATATATTATGACAATTACAATTGTTTGGGTGAGTCGACTGAAGTTAAATTATCTGATTTTCAAATTTCACCAATTGCTAATCATTTACGAATATTTGAAACGAATTTGAATGATTCTCTCATTCATTTCGTCACACAAGACGATAAATTGGACAATATGTTACAATTTGAAAAATCTTCTTATAACGACTCGATGATTGAGGAGATGTTCGGTGAGAGAAATGTTTCTTGGCGTTTCTATTATCCCTATGAGATTTTTGGGACTAAATTGATGAAATTTAATGTCTCCAATCATGTCTCGTATGTGATAGTAGAGAATGTGTTTGAAGTTGATGAATTGTTGGGAGAGTTTGTCTTCCAATGTGAGAAAGAGCAAGCTATCGCACTCTCAGAAATGGTGCCATGTCGACTGATAATGGATCAAGGTACTCGAGTCACTTACACTTGGGATTGGAATGATGGTTCTGAAACAACTGAAACATTTACAAATGCCTCAAATTATCAAGTGGTAGAATCGACGGCACAACATGTCTATAACATTCCAAATAATTACACAGTTTCTATCTTCTTCGAGAATATTCATTCGAACATCTCTCGCAATACTTACAGACCAGTTATCATCCAATATGATGTGAAACATTTCTCTCTCGAATGTACCAACAAAGTGCGATTGACCACACAAAGTAGATTTTCGGGCACTGAATATTGTTCACTTTTCATCCTCTCCAACACCAAGCTGCCCACCGACGCTTCATTCCTCTTAGATTATGGTGATGGTGGAGTGACATTAACTGGTCGTTTACCGGACGATCTTGACGATCAATCCGTTGGTAGTCGATCGGCAAGATCGAAACCTGGAAATCAATTAATCGCCCAATTTAAACATGTCTATATCGACGCTGGTGGTGATATGACGATCTCAATTAAAATTTGGAATATTGTCAGTCGGGAAACTTTTCACGAAGTTTCTCAAGTCATCGAACAAATAATCGATCCGAAAATCTTATTAATCTCACCATATCTCGATAAGATCGAAACTCCGGAAAATAAATATTATATGCCATATGGTGAAATGATCGAATTAGAAGCAGTACTCGAACATGGTTCTCATGTGACATATACTTGGCATTTTGGTGATGGTACCAGTGTATCTGTTAATGATAAAAAAACTGTGGAAAAAACATGGATGTCGAGTGGATCGAAAAGAATCTGGTTAAACTGTCGAAATCAAATATCGAATGTTAATGCCACATTCGTCACTTACAATTTCCAGAGAGGTATCGGCGACATTCGATTTTATGTCGATTCGCCTCGAGCAACAAATACGACATTTCCCTTCGAATTAGATCCAGGAACTTTGGGTGATCAAGTCTGTTATTACATCAATTTCAATGATACGGATAGTCGATTAGATGTCGGTGATCCGTTACCGAAATCGAATAACGGAAAACACGTCCGTTTTTTTGGATATGAACCATCATGTAAAAAATTCTTCCCCCAATTCACCACAAAAAATTATTATCCGAACTATTTAAATGACATCACCAATCGTCAAATAGAATATGATATATGGCCGAAAAACGGATCACATCCAAGTCAAATTTTTATCGAAAATGTTTACTCGAATCCCATGTCATATCCTGTCAATATCACAGCCATCAATATGGCGAGTCGAGTCGAACAAGAATTGAGAGTGGGCGTCACAAGAGGTGAATGTTCGTGGCCTAACGTCAATTTGATGGGACCGAATTTGTGTAAAACAGACGATTGTCTCTCATTCTTCAATAAGAAATTTCCCAAATTCTACAAATCGAAACCCATCGAAATTTGTCCATATATCCGTTTGAATTGTACTTGGACGAAAAAAACCACTCATCAATGGATAATTAAACCAATTAAAATAAAAACGACAAAACGTACAGATCTGAAATACCATTATAAGGAGAGAGAGAATTTAGAGAAGGACGTAAGAAAAAGACTAAAATTAACGAGATTAGATGGAGGTTGTCTTTACATATCGCCATTAGTACTCGATATCGGATTATATTCAGTCTCTATCAATGTCAGTATGAGTGAGGAAGTTGGAATTTGGAAATCGGATATCACATTTTTCGAAGTTGCTGTATCACCTATAAAAGCAGGCTTAATACCCGTTAGTCGAGTTCGTTGGAATATGAATACTACAATTAGTGGTCTCAATCCAGATGCACCATTAACTCAAACTACATATGATCCAGATGATATTGAAGATACGACTGGATTCACTTTCAAATGGTTCTGTCGACGAACATGTGAAGAATGGCCATTCTCTTGTGAGGACGAGTGTCCTACTCTGCACATGAGTTCCTATAGCAACCATGAATGGAAACAGAATCATTCTCAATGTAATAGGGTGGATGCACATGATGATAATGGAGGATGTTTCGTTGATGATCAGGATTACAAACCGAATATTCTTAATAGTACGACACATTTATTAGAATTAAATACATTCTCAATGAGAGAGAATGAGAAAGTGGAAATTTTAATGTTAGCTTGTAAAGGAGAACGATGTGCAACTGCTTCATTCGTATTAGCTGTGACGATCGGTAATCCACCAGTATTCGATATTAGATGTCTCTCCAATTGTAATCGGAAGAAGAATGCTGATATTATTAATCCCAACGAACGATATTCATTAAATTCAATTCTCTTCGATTATCGTTATGGAATGGAGATTAGTTATTTGTGGAAATTATATTCCGTTCCAACATATTCCGATTCCGTCAATGAATTACAATGGACAGAAATACCTTTAGATGTCTGGTTACCGTTCGCACCAGCTGGTAATGAACTTGGCACTCTAACAATTATGCCAGGTCTTTTCGACGATATGGAAATTTTTAGTTATCAAAAATTTTATTTGTTTCATGTCACCGGTTATCGATATGGACAGAAGAATAATACGGGAGAGGGTAAAAGAGTATTTCAAATTAATGATCGTCCATTAGTACCAGAATGTAAAGGAGAACCGACAGAAGGTGAAGCCTTAATGACGGAATTTCAAGTGAAATGTGAAGAATTTGTCGATTCGAATTGTCAACCAAATACAATAAATTTTCGAGTTGGTTATAAACAACCACCAGTATCAGCTAACACATCGATAACTTGGGTACATAAAGGATCTCAGGTCGATACGAGTGATAACATTTTATTTCAGGATGAATTGGCTGTCATGCCACAAGGTGACGAAGCGTTAGATTATCTCTTGGAAGTTTTCGTCGAAGTAATCGATTGTTATGGGGCAACATCGATAAATTCTTTCCCATTAATAGTTAAACCAATCGTATCAATTGCACAAGGTGATACCATCAGAAATATCACTGATGATAACGGTCTCATCAAAGAATTGACCGGTTCGGCACAATTTGGTCAAGCCGCTCAATATGTGGCAACGATCGGTGCCCTACTCAATAATATGGCCATAGTAGACAAGAAATATGACGAGGAGGCCGCCAAACTTTTAGCCAATCAAACTTTTATTGATAAAATTTTAAGCTCAAGCACCACTACAACAACCACTACCACCACTACAACCACCACACAATTAATAAATGAGGCGGTAACAGAAGCGTTAGCAGAACAAGGAATTCAACGTGCTGAAATTGATGGTAGTGAAAGGAAAAATATGAGGAAAAATGTCTTGGAAAATTTAGTTCAAATGCAACCCGTAAATTTAAATCAGATCGGACAAATTTCAAATTCGATTAATGCGCTAACAAATGATCCTGAAGAGATTTCATTCTCAGCACAAACAATAGGAATATCGTTAGTGGAATCATTCGCCGATCAAATGAGTACGTGTATTGGTGATCAGAAGGAATCATTATCGACGGAAACGGCAGAGGCCAGTGCTAGAGATATGTTGGAAGTGATTGGGAATTTGTATAAAGCCAACGAAAATATTCAAAAAGAAAAATCTCGACGAGCTCAATTAAGTAACGTATTCGAAAGAAGTTCCATCGTTGATGGCGAAGACGAGACGAATTTAGTTGAAGATTTAGCGAATGCGAAAGAGACGATGAAAAAATCATCACATGCATTAAATAAATTGTTGAAAACGGTTGTATCGATGAAAGTGCCAGGAGAGAGTCCATCAGTTATTGACACACCTCATATGAAAGCATTTATATCGAATGATTTCACTGATCGTATGAACAAATCAAAAATGAATATGGAAGATGATCGAGAAATAAAACTACCAAATGTCGGTGTCATGTTCGAAGAAGGGAATGATACATCAACTTTCGTCTCTACCGAAGTGAGTATTATGAAAGAGAATCCATATACATGGACAGGTCGTGATGATATTGATGGTGAAGTGACATCAATCGATTTCCGTCGTGGTGCCAATAGCGACTTTTTTGAACATGAACAAATGGATGAAGAGATTGAATTATGGATACCGAGAAGTACAAAGAAAGAATTGAAAAAAAATTATAATTCGGAAGATAAAGCGAAATTGATCAAAGATTATTTGAATGAAATTATCGGTGATGAAACGAAACCGAATGTTGAATATGTCATCAATCGAACGATGGCTTCGGATAATTTTCAAATTGGCACAGCTCAACATTCCCTACTCTTACCAGCATGGAGTTCATTATTTGTTGAAATAAAACCGTTAACGATAAATGTGACGAATTTTGAAAATGATTTCGAACAATTCAATTTCACTTCTAATGATACTTATTTGGATAGTTTCTACAATTACACTCTCCAAATGTACAATGCGTCAATATCGATGAATGAGGATATCGATTTCGTTATTCATTTAAAAAAGAATGCTCCAATCACTTCCATCGATGATATCGATCTCACTTGTATTTTACCGTTAGACGCGGTAAATGACGACAACACAACATGTTTCTTCCGTACCGAAGATCTTAAACTCACATCAGAAACTCGTGTTTTTCTAGTAGTGAAACATCGTGTTCGTTCATTCTTACGAGAACCATTAGAATTTGAAAATGATGGAATGATTTCCATCAATTCAACATTATTTAATGGTACTGCCAATAACAATTTATCATCGACAATTGACGATTATCATTTCCCTTATCAATTCGGTGCTTATAGTACGGCATGTCTATATTGGAAAGTCTATAATAAATTAGAAGATAATCCAGGAAATGGTGAATTTGATGGAAGTGGTTGTCGTGTCGGTTTGAAATCCACTTACAATATTACTCAATGTCTCTGTAATCATTTGACATCATTCGTTTCATCATTTTATGTTCCAATGAATACATTCGATCCAGGAGATTCAGCTTTTTTAAAACTCGATGAAAATCCAGCAATTTTCGCCACTTTTATTTGTATTGTTTCTTTATATTTTATTATGGTAATTTGGGCGAGAAAACAAGATCGATATGATCTACTTAAAGCGGGATCAACTCCTCTCATCGATAATAAAAAGAGTGATCATATGTTATATGAAATTGTAGTATGGACTGGATATAAAAAGAATGGTGGTACCACTTCGAAAGTGTCATTCATTTTAACTGGCACCGAAGATGAAACAGACGCTCGTTTATTATATGATGATAAACGTTCCGTATTCAATAAAGGAAATATCGATTCATTTGTTATGGCTGTTCCTCAATCATTAGGCGATTTAGAATATCTTCGAATATGGCACGACAATTCTGGAAAATCACCAGGATGGTTATTCTCTCGAATGATGATACTCGATTTACAGACTGGTAAAAAATATTTTTTCATTTCTGATCGATGGTTAGCAATGGATAAAGAAGATGGTCTTATCGATCGAGTTATACCGATAGCGTCCGATCATGATCTCGCTCAATTTAATCAAGTTTTCTGGTCGAAAACTCGACAAAGTCTCACCGATTCTCATATTTGGTTTTCTGTCTTCTTCCGACCTGTAAGATCAAAATTCACTCGAGTTCAACGATTAACGTGCATCTTAGGCTTACTCTGTTGTTCGATGATGGTCTCGATATTATTCTTCAATTCTGAACCAGAAACGAAACAAAAAACTTATAAAATCGGTCCACTTTCCTTCACACCCGCAGCAATTTATGTTGGAGTGATTAGTGCATTAATCGTCTTACCCATCAATATGTTGGTGTTGATGCTCTTCAAAAAATCGAAAGATCGACCACCTGGAGCGAAATTCTTCGGTTGTTGTTCAAAGAAAAAAACCGTTTCAAAACCATCAAAAGATGTGGTCACTTTCGATAATATTAGAATCAATTCATCAAGAAGTGTAACGAGTGCACGACCAGCAACAGCGGCAACAATTTCCAAAATCAATATAGAGACGGATAATTTGACCAATGATAATCCACCTGTCAGAGAATTGAATGAAGAGAAAAAGAAAAAAAAGAAATTTATGTTGCCCTGGAGATGTTCTCGATTTGGTTACGTATTTTGTGGATTAGCTGTTTGTGCTTCATGTTATGTATGTGTTGAAATTGGAGGAACATTAGGACAACAGAAATCACAAGAATGGTTAATTTCATTCTTTCTCTCATTATTCCAATCGGTGTTAGTTCAAGAACCGTTGAAAGTTTTAATTTTGGCATTAGTTTTCGCTTTGATAATAAAAAAACCGAAAAATGACGAAGAATTAGATATGTTAGAAGAGAAAGCGTTAGCGACAGATGAACAATTCCTTCATGAACAATATCGCGATACGGAAACTATCAATCAATATCGAATGAATAAAAGACCACCAAGAACGGGTGATTTGAAACGATTGGAAGAAGCGAGAACAAAGAGAGCAAAAGAAGTAGCAATGCATGGAGTTTTAAGAGAGATCATTTTCTTTTTATTATTTATTTGTATGTTAATGTTAGTGGCTTATGGTAATCGAGATACTCGATCATTTTATTATCATACAAATATGGAAAAAATCTTTCAACAAGGTGTCACTCATTTGAATGTTTCTTATGATTTCAATATGGCACAACGTATGGATGTCTTTTGGAATTGGTGTTATAACATTCTCGTTCAACGATATTATCACAATACTCTCCATACAGAACCATCATCATTTTCATATGATCATAATAGTGTACGAGTAGGAAATATGAGACTGAGACAAATGAGAATGCCTCCAGAAAAATGTTTCAAAACTATCAACAAATTCTTTCCAAGATGTGCTGACGATTATTCGATAATAGACGAAGAGGATCGAGATTTCAGTCCTGGATGGACTCCCGTCAAAAAACCCACTATTCATGATTCTTATCGTTTCCGATCAACTCTCGATTTACTCGGAATACCAACAATTGGCAAAGTGAGTACTTATGGAGGTGGTGGTTATGTGGCTGATTTGGGATCGACAAAAACTGAGGCCGAAGGGAAATTGTTAAAATTGAAATCAGAAAATTGGTTCGATAATTTGACACGAGCAGTTTTTGTCGAATTCGTCATGTATAATCCGAACGTTAATTTATTTGTGGCATCTCTCAGTGTGTTCGAATTCCCGAGTTCGGGTGGAATATTACCATTTCCACGATTTGCTGTCGTTCGTCTCGATCGATATAACGGAACATTTATGTTTGTCGTTTTGGGTTGTGAAATAATCACGTTATGTTTCATACTCTTCTTTTTCGTTCGAGAATTCCGAATTATGTGTAAGGAAAAGAAAAAATATTTCAAAGAGTTCTGGAATATTTGGGAATTCATTCTCATCATTCTTTCCATTCTCACCATCGTCATGTATGTTTATGTGACTATATCAAATAAGTTGTTGGCGAAAGAATGTGCCAAATCAAAAGGAAAAACATTCATCAACTTCCAAGCAACAGCCAATTGGAATGAAGTTTAAATTCTTTTTTATATTCAATTTCATTCATTTTTATAGATGTTTATCATGTCAATCGGATTGATCATTTTCATGAGTACGATCAAATTAATCAAATTATTGAGATTCAATATGAAAATCCAATTATTCTCCAACACGTTAGCGAAGGCGTTAAAACCGATGATGTGGTTTATGGTCGTCTTTATGTTGTGTTTCCTCTCCTTCTGCCAATTCACATTCGTCTCATATCAATCGAAATTGGCGGAATTCCAATCTTTCATCACCACCCTCGAAACCATGTTGACATGGATGTTAAGTTAGTTGAATAGTTGATTTGATAATTAATATTTAATTAATTATATTATTGATTTATTAATTTAATTTTTTTTTAATTTGATTGATAAATTTTAAAAATTTTTTTCAATATTTTTCCAGATAAATTCGACTATGCAATTTTGGTGAGTGCCGATCCAGTTTTCGGTCCAATAATGTTCTTCACTTTTATGATCGTCTGTAATTTCATGTTACTGAATATGATGATCACGATATTGATGGAAGCATTCGCAATAGTCAAAGAAGAGACTGCTAATGCCGTTTGATTTCCTTCTAAAATTTCCATTGATTTCAATTTGTTATTTGTAGAAAAACGAGTATGAGGTCATCGAATTTATGGTACAGAAAGTGAAGAAAGCGACGAAAAGAGGCAAGACGCCTGGGGAAACGAACGAACGTTACAAACATGAGACAACCAATTGGAAACATGAATATGATGACATTGAAGACTATTCTGAGGCGGTTATGTGGAAACTGGATGGTTTACTCGAAAGAAAATGTTTCGAAGACGAAACTGAAGAAAATCGAGTAAATGAAGCAAAAACGCAGTATGACGCGACAAAGAGCAATGTTGAGAAAAAGATTAATGATGATTATCTTTATGAGATGGAAGACGAATAAATCTCGTTAAACAACTTTTTTTAAACTTCGAATTTATTTTTAGTAATAAGCAATGAATTTTTCTGTTAAACATTTTAAAAGATCTGCAAATAAATCTAATACTTTCTTCTTCTTCATTTCCAATTGAGAGTTATTAACATTAACTATTCATCAAACATATCAATTTTACAGATTAATCTTACTTAAAATTGATTAATCTTCTTACTTTCCCCAAAACCAAACAAAATGACAATTGAATAGTTAAACGATATTTTAAGCGGTTTTTAAAATTTTAATCATTATCTCATTATGTTAGATATAAAAATTTTGTTATAAAGTTCATTTCAAATAGAGAAATAAATTTATTGAGAAAAAATCAAAGAAATTTAGAAAGAAAATCAATTAGATCCAACGTTGAGACGGTTTACCTTTTGTTTGGAGTCGGGAAAACAAAGACGAAGAAAATGTATTTTTTCCCCAAATAAATTTGATGTCTGGAATTTCTGAAAAACAAGCTTTTCATTGGTCGTGTGCATTTTCCTGTCAGTTTGAAAGTCCGGAATAGCGTTTGAAATTTTTTTTTAAAAATGAACTTTTTATGAATTTGAGAAAAAAACTGATTTTAGACAAAAGTTGAAATTCGCTAGCTACCACCTAAATCTAATTGGTTCACGATTCTGAGGACCACCTTCTGACGACAAATCACGGTTCAGCCGTTTCGATGACATCGATACATACCATTTCATTCGCTCCAAACCGACTGAATCCCAGACGTCAGATTTGAAATGTTGTAAAGAAGAGATAAACGGCCACATGCGACGATTTTGACTTTCCAACAACCATGGAATAATACGATATCCAGTATACCAATCATACGTACGAATAGAACCAGGTATGATAGTTTGGATAGCAGGATAGAAATTATCTGCATCTAATTCGACTGGGTATCTGAACGTCAATCGTTCAGGTAACATGGATCGTACCATTTCCATTCCAACCATACTGACGATAAGACGTTGGGTTGTATTCCAGATATCCAATTGCTGACAAATAGCATTAAGAGCGAATATCATTTCTGGCACATAACGAGCACTTTTCCAAACACTCGAAGCCATCGCAGCACGTGAATAAGATGTTGAAGTGACAGCGGTAGTCCATCCCACTTCTCCTCTTGCTCGAGTGTTACCAAAACGAGAATCACAACAAAAATCTCTTTGGATTATACCTAAATTATTCGGCCATCCATTGAATCGAACTGATCCAAACAACATCGGTACCACACAGACAATCGTATGATGGAAGACAGCGGCCCATGCTTCCGTATAATTATGAATTTGTTCTGAGTTGAAATGATTGTAAAACGGTGGACAGCCAAGTGAAAATATTTGGGGGGTCCAATTCATATGTTCATTCATTGCTGACCACACCGCTGACATTATCCAATTCGTTAATCCATCTTCGGTTTTAAAGTAAACTTCAAAAAAGAAGTTTGCAGTATTCTGACCACCATCTATTTCATTCTGTTTCATTGCAACACGATTATAATCAAATCCAGTAATATTCCATTCAAGATTAAACAGACCGAAACTGACACCAATCAATGCACCATTCAATAACAACAATCGTATCATCAAATCCATATCATATTTCACAAATTCATTCCATTCATCATTAATTTCCAACTGTTCTGTCAGTTGATCGTAAATAATCGGAATCAATCGAAATAATACATTATAATCGTGGGGAGCCATCCGCTTGATACGAAAAGTGGTGATCTCGCACAACGGAGTAAACCACACATCTTTCTCTTCAACCACATACGCTTGATGATCAGTTGGCATCTCATTCGGACGACCCGTCGACAAAATTTGGATGTTACTATTCGACTGAGCATCTTTTGCTGATTGTTCACACCTCTTGTCATTTCCTACTCGCTCGGGGTCATTGGTGGCAGAATTTTTCGAACTTTTTGCAACTTCTTCTTCCGAAACGAACTTCTTGTCGCTAGCTAGCGTTTCATTCTGTATTCGTCGATTATAAGCTTTCTTCTTCACGTCACCGGTTGTTGCAGATTTGGAGCTTTTCGTTAAAGCTTGCATCGCAACAGATTTTGCAGCACGATGTCGTTCCATTCTGGGAGTCTGCACATGACTGAATGATGTGATGAAACTCTTGTTCAAATCTTCTTTTGTTAGGAACACTGCACCACTACTTCCATCGATTGGTGATGCTGGTACTTCCGATTCTTCAATTACAATTGGGGCACCGGTAAATCCATACACTTCGTTATTCGTAAGCGGTAATGTCGGACGGACCACTTGATAGATCCACAACGATGCCGTTTCCACGCCGACTAAACAATCGGTCTTTTCTTTTCGTTTCAAAGCCAATATCCTCATGTAAACATAAATCAATTCGGCACAAGGAAGAGCCAATTCTGCATCTCGAGTGAGTGCCACTCCTGCTTCCAAAAAGATTATTGCCATCGGGATTTTCACATGTTTGATTCTGGAAACACGTGGAGCGATATTCTCGAATTCTAACATTATTCCTTCTCTTGCTACACAAGCAAGGATTGCTAGATCACTGATAACAGTATACCGATCTACGACGAAGATGAAAATACCAGATGAAATTGCTATGGCCAAACGAGAAGCAAAACCAGGTTCTGTTCTCTCCAAATATTCCACTTCATCTGGCATCACATTTCTGGTTCGGATGACTGAACCGGCTTTTTCTGCCAAATGCTTAGTCATGACCAGACACATTATCTTCTCATATAAATACGAATTGAAGTATCGTTGACTGGAAAGCCAAAATGATGATGATAAGATGGTGGCATCTTCTACCGACAGATGCAAATATTTCACTGCTGCTTGAACTGGATCGTAATTAAGATGTGCATTCATAGGTGCATGGATAGGAAGAGCAGGATTTCGGAATAATGCGTTCAAATCTTCATATTCGATATTTATGGTTGGCAAATGATCAGTGGCATCTACCACATAACAAGGAGCATCAGCTTTACACCACGCTCGAAAATCTGCACAGATGGGATAATCTCCAATCTTTTGTCGATGTTTTCCGACACGACGAGCAACCATAGTTGTGATTGTACCATCTTCTTCTTCGTTTCCAAAATCAATTGACTTGAGAAGCTCGCGTTCATAATGACCTTCTCGCATCATATTACCAGCCGAATCATAGTTCGATCCTTCAAACGGAGAATAAGTGGATATTCCCTTTCCTTCCATTGGAAATGGGATGTCGGGAAGATCGAATTCATCAACCAAACGTTGAATTTCAGCTGAATTATTTCCCGACATTCGAGAATAGGATACATCAGAGCCCTGCATCACGGGCTGATCGGACTTACCCTCTTTATCAGATTGAGGAGGTGCCGCGCTAGAATGTCCGTTAACTGCGCTGGATGCACGGGGTTTATCTTCTTGTTTAGAATTTGGAATTGAATCGGTTAGAGGAGGATCCTTACTATCGACTTCTTCCTTCTTCTCTTCCTTCTTCTTTTCAATTGGGGAGACAATTTCCTGTTCCTTATCTTCACTAGAATTAGTTTTATTCTAAAATTTATAAAAAGTTCATTTCTATAAAAAAGTTTTCGGTAAAGGTTTGGAATAAGTGGTCAAAAAACGCGATGGTTTTTTTTGTCGTATTTTCTTTTGAAATTTATCTTACTAGACCAGTTTTCAATTCTGAACATCATCATGTGCTCAGAATTTTAAATTTCGGCTTACAAAAAAAGATATTTGAGTTTATAATTAAAAATTTTGAGCTAACATTTTCTACATTATTAAAAAAGTAAAATGTTTTAATTTAATCACTTTTAAAAACACT
>JALJEE010002407.1:0-65772 GCA_023231475.1 Seison nebaliae | reverse complement strand
TGAGGATATTAGTTATGTTAACCAGTTTGTCGTTGTTCGTATCCACAGTACTTCTCTTCGATTTAGGTGTTTTACCTCTACCGCCTACTGGGAGGATTGAACGTGTTCGTGGTCGTCCACGTTTCCTGCCAATACTGTTATCATTTTTCAAATTTATCTCGTCATTCGCCTCTTCAATAATAGTAACAACCATTGTCTGCGTGAGATTATCAGTTGGCAAACTGAGATCGTCCTCCGATTCTTCATTAGCTTTATTATTTTTATAGTTGACATGTCAAAAAAAAAATTTTTTTTCCTTTTTTTTGAAGATATTCTATTTTTCCATATATTGAAATTTATGTTGGTGAATAATTTTAATTCCTAGAGATTTTGTAAAATCGGTTAAAAAACTATAAAATTTTTGAAAAAAAAACTAAAATAAAGAATTTGAAGCTAAAATTTTTGAAATTCTAATTCCTTTCCGATAATTAATTTGGAAAGAAATTATATTCTGAAAAAAATGTTTGTTAATATCTAATATCTTAAATGTTTATTCTTCTAATAATCATACTAAAGAATTAACATGCCCATTTTTCTATTAGAGACGAATGTCAAATCAGGACTTGATGTCGTTTTCAAGTCATTACCTGATCTTCTGGCTAAATTGTTAGGAAAACCTAAGTCATACATTGCAGTCAACGTCAAACAAAATGATTATATGAGTTTTGGAGGAACGACTGAACCCTGTGCATTGATGCATTTGACTTCGATCGGGAAACTGGGTCCTGAGGAGAATAAGAAATTGACGGCTAATATTATGGAGCATATCTCGAAGAATTTGAACATTCCGCAAAATCGGATGTACATCGGTTTCTTTGACGCGCCAAGAGCTTTCGTTGGATATGATGGGAAGACGTTCGCCCAATAACCAAACATAATAATCGATAAATTTCTAAAATTAATAATATTAATCAATAATAAAACACCGACAGTGTAGTAAGATCAAGTTTCTTAAAATTTTGACAGATTTAATTTTATTATAATTATTAGGAAATAAAATTATTTTTATTTTTCACAAAAATTTCATATTTGAATACATTTTTCTAAATTCGTGAATAATATTAATGAACAAAAATTAGCCACAACTAAAGATTGAAACACAAGAGGTTTGACGATTCGTTGAAAACAATGAAACTCTTTATTATCTTACGTCAGTTAAGATGAATGATTTTAAGAAAGTTATCGACTCCTTCCCGAAAATATCGAAGAATAATATGGACCAAAGAAAACCCATATTGGTGAGTTCTATTTATAAATTCCATTTCAATGACATATTCGTCAATTTAAGTTTATGATTGGCAATTAATAAAAAACTATTATTGAATGATCGAGAAAAACATGAACAAATTATATTTAATGATTTTTTTCACTTACAAAAACATATAAATTTTAAACCATTATTTGGTTATTGAAAGGAAATCTTTTAGGCATTATTGATTTACATTTCCTACAACTCGGTTTTTATCCATATCAACGCTCTTTTGGTATGAAATTAACTTTAAAAAGAAATGAATGATGAGAAAATATTTTTGGAGAATGTGCAACGGTAAATGAGAATTGAAAGAATTGTGTACTTTAATTCGAGAGCTTAATTTAAATTAAAAGTAAAATTTCGTCGTCAGATGTGTTTTTGAGAGACAATGAATAGAGTTGATGAATGGAAAGAAAGAAAAGTGGAATTGTTGAAGGAGAAGAAAGATGTTGAGAATGAATTGAGAGAAATGTGTAAGGAATGTGAGAAGATGTTCAATGGGAAATTGGAAGAAATAAAAGGATTTGATCATCGTCTGCAGAATGTGGAAAGAATAGGTCGTGATATGAATAAAAAATTGAAGGAGACAAATCGTCTCGCATCACAAGTGTCGGAAACGATGAGGAAATTAGATTTCACTAAACAAAATGCCGATTCGTTGCACAAACGCGTTTCTCAACGATTGAAGAAAGAGGAATGTTTCGATGGAGTGACTGATGCATTGAACAGAAAAGATTTTGAGAAAGCTGCGGAACTCGTTTCTACCAATCCGTCAGATGATGATGATATCGACGTAACAGATTGTCAGCAATTGAAGAAAGTTCAGGATGTTCTTCTCAATGAATTACGGAAGAATATTGAGAAGATGAATATGGAGGAAGTGGATCGATTTATTATTCTCCTTCCTCGAATTTCATTAGAACGAGAAGTATTTATCAATTTTCTTTATTTAAATTAATTCCATCGGAATGATTTAGGGAATTGAAATATATTCCAAATTCATTGTGGAACAATTAAAGAATCGAATTGGATTTCTCCGAGAAAGTGATTCAATAATTCAAATCAAATTGAGAAGTATCTTCGAATCATTAGCAGATACAATCGAGTCTCGTCGACTTGTTCTCCAAAAATTTTACAGTTCAAAATTCCATTTCCATTTCCATCAAAATTTATCATCGATTTAGGTCGAACCAGTTTATTCATCTTCATTTGTCAAATTCATGACGCAATCTGTAATGAGATGACGATTTCTCTCTTATTAGCATGGATGGAATCTCAACCGAAAATGATGCAGGTTTTTTTCCTCATTTTTAATTTTTAAAATTTTTAAAAATTATTTCAAAAAATTTTTTTAATTTTAGAAAGATAAAATTGAAGAGAATCTTCAGATTTATTCATCGATAATTTCGTCGTATCATTTATATCGGACGTTTCTCAAGAAAACTTTTAAAGTTTCCCAAATTTTTTAAATTTGAAATTTTTTAATTAATTTGGAAGGAAGCGACATTCTCGAAAGAATCGTTATTTATTCAACGATATTTAAACGGAATTTCATTCAAAGATAATTCGATATCGAACGAAGAGATCGATGAGGAATTGGTGGGAGAAATCGTTCTCAAACGATTCAAATTAAGTGAAGTATATCATTCGATCAATGCGTCATATATTCATATGGTGGAGATGAATTTGCAAATTATGTTAAATAAAATTTACTCGACTGATTCATTAATACAATGTCAAGTGAATGATCAAAATTCCATCAACATCTATTCCAGTTGTGACGAAATATTTTACATTATTCAAACTTATTTCCAATTAGCCATATCGACCGCTTCCATCGATGTCAGTTGTTCACTCTGTCAACATCTCAATAGTTTGATGAGTGGAAATTATTTGAAATATACACAAAAATGTTTCGACAAATATTCCTCTTTCTCATTCGATCATAACAATTTCGTGGAGAATAAAGAAAAAGAGAATAAGAACGAACAGAAATTTATTTGTTATTTAGCACGATTAAATACCATTTCCATCATATGTCGCAATTCTCAGAAATTATTTAGTGATTTTAATCAACAAATTAACAATTTGGCAATTCGTCATGAATTGACAGAAAACCAAATTCAAATGTTACAATCTTGTGTTTATGAATTGTGTAAAAGTTCAGCGGAAAAATTCGAAGAGATCGGCGAGACTCGTCTCAATCATTACACAACGAACAATGTGAGAAGTTTATTGAGGAAGTGTGTGCAAGATCAATTCAAGAAAACTTTCTACAATTTAACTATTCAAGATCCCATTCCTGATGATTCGGTGTTATTAGATTGCATTTGTCAATTCGATGTGATAATTAAAGAGAATTCTCAAATTCTTTTCGAGGAATATTTAAATAAACTCATTATTTGGATGGCGAAAGAGATCACTCAATTAATAGAGAAAACTATCATCAAATTTACTTTCACTAAAGTTTTATTTGAATTTTTTAACATATAATTTTTTCTTTTTTTTAGTTTGGAGCGACGATATTTGATAAACAAGTACGACGAATACTCCACTTCTTTACCAATCGAATGAATTGGAGTATTCGAGAGAAACTCTTTCGACTCTCAGGTATTTCAACTCTTCTGCTCATGGAATCCCCGCACGAATTATGTGATTGTATCGAACTTCTCATACCGTCCAGTACCATAGGACGATTCTCAAAAAAAGACGTCGAAAATATCATGAAATTAAGGTTATTATTCTCTTCTAAAATTATTCTTAAATTTCTCTTTATTTATCAGATCCGATTTCTCCATCGATGAAATCAGAAGAACCGTCGACAAATATGGCAGTTCACTATAATTAAAATTTATAATAATTATTTCTTTTCCAATTTTATCCATTCACTAATTATTTCTGATTAATAAACAATGCATCAAACTTCTGATGAAGAAACTTGATAAATTTATAAATGAAAAAATTCGAACGAAAACATGTTGACATTAATGAACTAAAAATAAATAAAAAATGGAAAAATAAAATATTTTATTGTTTTTTTCTTTTGAATAAAACTTTTTTAAATTTAATTTTTAAATTCTGAATTCTTCTACCATCTTTAACCTTCCACCTTGAATGAGGAACCATTGATTTTTATTGTATTGCGGAAAAAATGAATTTTTTCTTTTCTAATTCCAATTGACAATTAAATCATTAATTCGCACCGTTCATTCCAAATTAATTGATGATCGTATTTTTTTTAATTTAAAATTTTCTAAATTATAAAAATGAATTCGCATTCTAAAATTCAAATCCTTTTCGATCTATAAGTTCAGATTTTCGACCTTTTTTTCAATAACATACAGTTTTACTACTTATTTTCTCATATTATATTTAAATTCTTTTAAATTCCTCATGATTAGATTCGTTATAAATAGTAGTTTATAAAAAAATAGTTATAAAAATTGTAACATGGTTTATAAGTTATTTGCATTCTATTAATGAACTGACTGGAGTAAAGTAAGAGTGATTATGAAGAAACTATAATATCTCTCTACTATAAGTCCCTGTAACAAGATGTGAAATGTGATTTTTTTTTCAAATTGGAGGAAACACGCGGCAAATAATTTAGAATTCAAATGTCAGACCAATTTTCAAAATGTCGCATCGAAAATAATCTTCAAAATTCATCTACCAACTCTACCGATGATTATTTCTTATATTTCAATTTGAAATTTAAGGTTAGGCGTCAGAAAATTATTTACGCGAACGTGCTAAAGATGAATACAATTCTTCATAAAATTAACAATCTCGACTTCCAAGTTGATTTCGTTCGACGTCTTTATATCGATTTAAAAGACGAACATTTATTTGTTGTCAGGTTAACAATTTTCTTCTACGAATCATTCATCCAATAATTCTATGAGTAGACAAAGCAATGTAATTGAGGAACATTCGTTGGTGAATGGCAATTGGATGTTAGATCATGTTAGACATTTATTCAATCGAAAATGAACTTATTCATGATATAAAATTAAGGAAGAGAAATGGATCGGTGACGGAAAGATAGAATCGTTCGAAGTTGTCAATTCTCAAATTTACGTTTCGGGAACGTTTGGTAAATTTCTAGAATTATTCCCAAGAAATTTCCAAACAAAAGTTGAATTTTTAAAAAAAAATTTTTTAGAATTTTTTAAAACTTTTTTTTCAGATAGAATGTCCAGTTGATGGTGGAGCCGTTTGGACCATGTCATATAATGATTCCTTCTCCATTTTCGCTGTTACTTTTTAAGTGCAAGAATGTTGTCTCATAATTTATTTTAGCTGGGAACGGAGGAGGGAGTGATCAATCTGATTTCGGTGCCATCGATGGAATCATTTCAAGTAATTCGACGTGGAGTTAATCGAATAATTTGTGCTAATTGGAATGACAACGGACGTTTATTAGCTATGGGTGGAAATGACGTGATTGATGTTTATACGATGAATAATGAGAATAAATCATTGAAAAAATATCATTCAATTAATGTCGGTCATCAACGTCGTTTTGATGATTTAATAATTTGGAAATTATTATTTTTACCGTTCGTCTATTCAACGTTTAAAGATTAATCTAAAAAAATTATTTTCAGAAATTATCAAATGGAAATGAATATTTTGGTTAGTGGCGATTCGACGGGCACCGTTTCCGTTTGGAATGTCGAAGGAGAAATTTTATTAAAACAATTCAAATTAAGTGTGTCGTCCATTTTGGATATGATTTTGGTGAAAGTTTAAACTAATTTAAAAAATTTATTTTCAATTAAATATTTAAATTGAATATTTGAAGGAGAGAAGAATGTTTTATTGTGTGGGAATGGATCATTGTGTATGGAAATTGAGTTATACGATAAATGAAGAGAAGACGATTATTTGGAAGACGAACGATAAATTGTGGACGAAACATAAAGGAGATATTGAAACGGTCCAATATTATTTCGATGAAAAAGAAAAAAATGAATATTTATTGACGGGTAGTGCCGATTGTGATATTAATATCATCAATTTGACGTTGGTAGAGAAAAGAATGAAAAATAAATTGGGAACGGTGGTGAAAATTTCATATTTCGATAAAATTGTTAAATTTTTACAAATCGCATTTTAACAACCTTTTTTAGAATAAGAAAATTTTCGTTAAAGATAATTTGATCATTTATCGAGGGACAAATTCGATAACAATTTATGAATTGAAAGAAAATGAATCGATTTTGAAGAGATTTAAAGAGAATCGCCAATCAGATCTTCGATTTCAAATATCGAAATTAGCAGAATTATGTTTATCAAGACAAATCGATTCGGTTCATGTGACATCGATCGATATGTCAAATAATATGGGAGGGAATGAAGATTCATTTCTTTATTATCTCTCATTTACGACAACAGATCATCTTTATCTTTATCGTTTGGAATATGAATTATCACCATCATCTCGCAAATTACTTAAAGAGACAGTTCTTCTCACTCGATGTCGAAAGATGCCCATGAAATTGGCACATGTCCAATTATATAATAAAAATAACGATTTATATTTGATCGCCATCGATTATGATGGTGAAATGAAAAATAAGAGTAAATCCATTTATACAATTGACGATTATCCAAATGAACATTCAACATTCTCATCCATTCATATGGGGAAATCGGAGAAATTATGTAAAAATGATATAGATTTTCAAATGAAAATTTTCCATGTGGAGAACGAAATGAATTTGATTCTCACTCTCAATTTCCCGAAATGTAGAAAATTGTTGAGGATATTGCACTTCAAATTGATAGAATTGATCGATCAATTCCGAATATTCATCTCGTTGAGTAACGGAAAAAATTTATTTCTTCGGTTCGATAATCAATTCCAATTGATGGCAATTGATTATTTAAATTTTGATCTAAATATCGATTGTTATGGAATCAATAGTGAATTAAATCATATTCTTTTTATGTTCACCAATAAAGAAGTTCAATTCTCTTCAATTCATTTTCTATTTACATTTCTGTTCAGATTATAGAATATAAACTAAATGCTGTGGCGTCGCCAACTAATGTGGATGAAAGTGAGGAAGATTTGGAAAGTGCACAAACCATCACTGCTTCCCAATTGGAAAGGAATGATTGGTGTAAGAAGCTTTATAGTTTCATGGAAGCGAATTGTAACATTTCGTGGGAGACGACGAAAGAATACACGCAACGATGGCCCTTACATTGGGTGGCACTTCCGTTCTGTCCATTATCTATTGATTATATATCGACAGATAAATTTATCGTTTTCGCCAACAATCGATATTATGTGATAAATAGGAATGAAGTTAAAACAATTTTCATTTGTTTCAAGTCCGGAGAAAAATTTAATTATTCAAATATTTTCGTGCATTTTTTGTGCCTAACTTGTGCATTTCTTGTACATTTTCTCTCCATTTTATTTTCCACACTTTCAAAATTTTAAATTGTTTCATTTTTTTTAGCGAATGCCCGAATATGAAGTGAACTTTTGGAACGCTGATGAGAACCGTAAGAGAAGATGGAATGAAGCACCAAAAACTGGAAATTTCCGTTTGGTTTCTCATGACGAAGTTACACTTTCGATTTATCCAACTAATTGATAATCTGTTCGTGTATTAATTGATAGATCATTGCGTTTGGACATTGTCGTACGATGAGATCGGATGATGAAATAAAAAATGAATTGATAGTAGTCGAACAATGCTCGGAAGAATGGCGTGAGAAATTGCCGGGTAGATGTATTCGAAAGAAATTTATCGGATAATTCTTCGAAGAATAAAGAAGGAAAAATTCTTTTTATTGTCCGTTCAATTATCATTTCTTATTGTAAAGAAACTTTTCATTTTATCGGAGTATTTTCACTATTAACCTCTTTTTTCTTTCTCTTGTTTTATTTTGATGTGCTTCATCTCGATTTATATTGTTAATTCTTTTTTTTTGGAAGAGAATTTATTTCCAAAAATTTTCATTTTTCTTTATCTGAAATAAAATTGAAATTTTCCCAATTGATTCTTCAAAGAAATGTACTTAATAATTTATTGTCTACTCATCATTAACGGTTAGTAATCATCATTAAATCCCAATCATATTATCTCGTCAGTTGTGAGTGAAATAACGGAAACGAATCTAAATGAGTTGTCCAGAATCAATCTCAATGAAACATGGGCAGTAGGAACAAAAATAATTACGTTAACTGGAGTAACCAACATTAACAACGATGTGGTAGTATTTGAAGTGATATCGGACGCTCTAGAATTGAGGAACGGAAATGAATTATTTTTATCTAGAAATTTAGATTTTGAAGTTCCATTCAACTTTTAGAATTTCTTAAATAACTTCCATTATCCATCAGAATGAATTTCGAATTATTGCCGTAATTACTGCGAAAGAATTTGGCGGAACGGATTTTGAGACGGCAACATTGGAAATAAATGTTCTGAACGATAACGATAATAAACCGATATTTGTAGAAGATGGATCAATTTATCGATTAGATCCGGTTCGTAGAATAATCCATTACATAAATTCATATTTCTCTCCTAGAATTTAACTGATGGTGGTGTTATTATTCCTGAGATTGCCGTGACTGACGCAGATCAAACGAATAGAATTGTCGGAACTACAAATTGTGCAAGTGACGTTAGTTCTTTATTTGGAATTGGAGATGTCTAAGAATAAATTAGAATTCAAATTTGAGAGTGAAAACGGAAGCGTTACTTGGAAACACTAATCTCCAATGGAAATATCGTTTAGTTTTGGATGGTGAAATACCTGCAGATCTCAAAAAAATTGTACAAATCGTTTGTGAGACGAACGTTAAATTCAAATTTCTTTTAGAAAAGGTCAACAAATTTCTTTAGGATGGTTTTATCACGACGAGACATTCTTATCTATTAGTAACTGACGGATCAACTGGAAGTTCAATAGAATTAAATCTTTCACCGAACAATCTAATTCCAATTGGAGAGAATTTACAAATTGTTATTTTCAATTAAAAAATAAATTAAAATGATTTTATAGAACACTATTCTTCCGTTGAATGTTCAAACATCTGGTGCTTCTGGAGCACTCACATATTCCTTCTTAACAGAACAAGAATATAATGGATTATCGGTAGCGGAACGGAATGAATGTTCAATTTTATCTTAATCCCAAATTTATTTCAAATTCAAATAATCTCAAATAGTTCAATTATCCTCCAACGATTTTGTTTTAGCTCAAAAATATTTGAGTTTAAATCCATCAACCGGTCAAATTGAATTAAAAGCGAATTTAAATGCTGATTATAATTTTGTCAATGGACAATTGGTAGCATCCGATCTATTAGCAAATGGAAATATTATCAGAATTCCAATGAAAGTAACTGACGCGAACGGTGGAACTTCAGCCGCTAAATTAGTTTGTTTTTTCATCCATATTTCCAATTGAACATTTTTCCACAGGTGGCATTCGATGTTCAAAATATCGATGACGAACCTAAGAGATTTGAGGGAACAACAGGTGCCATTAACATTCGTTTACCAGAGACACCATCAAATGGATTCTCCTTCATAATTCCGTCAATAAAATTCGTCTCACCAGAAATCGTTTTAAACTTAAAATCAAAATTATTTATTCTTTTCATCAGAGTCCATTCGAATCGTATCAAATAAAATTAACATCTCCATCGACCGATGTGCAAATTCAACAATTACTCAATTCCATCAAATTATCACCAGATGGCGTACTTGATGGAAATGTCAATCAATTTGCACTAACTATTGAAAACGGTGCAAATTTCGATTTCGAGTCATTAAGAACAATTCCTTTACAAGTTCTTGAACACATTATAAAATCTCAACAATATTTTTAAGTTAACTGCAATCACACCGAACGGTGGACAAATAGAAACATCGACTCTCATTAATTTGGATTTACAAGATAAAAACGACAACCCAGTTCAAATAGATTCACCCGATATTTTCCTTTCAGTTTAATATTTATTTTCATCCTTCCTCCAATTCACATAATTCAGTTAAATAATGGAGATGTTAATAACGGAATTATAACAGAATTTCCGATTTCTGATCTTGATTCAGGAATTAATGGAATCGATGGTACCATTTGTACATTGGAAGGTCTACCATCGAAAGAAAAGTAATTTTTTTTTAAATTTTCTTTTCGATTTTTTTTTCGAATTTCTCTTCAGATTTTTCTTACGTCCAATTTCACCAGATCGATGGAGGATCGAATTGAAACCGAATATTTTATTATTCGATAACACTGTCTCCTTTCATTCATATTTCATCCGATGTACTGATGAGCAAGGTTTGTGTTTGCGATATCTGCAATTTAACAATTTTGGAAATAGGACGAGGATTTTCCACTTTCAAGAAATTCCAAATTTCTCCCTCCAATTTCCAAGTATCGTCGTTGAGTTTCGTCGACGCACACCCTCAACTTTTCGAATTTTTCGACATTAATAACAATACGAATTCTATCCAAACACAAGTTTAACATCTTTTTCTTTTGATAATTCATCATAATTCCGATCATTATTAGTGTCAAAATAATCAGAATTTAAATGGTCCTATCAGATATCAATTATTTCCATTCGATCCAAATGATTCCAACCTCTTCTTAATGGAAGAAGAAACGGGAAAAATAATCGTAAGAAATAATATTCAATCAATCTCTCCCGATCCGTTCGTATTTAAAATTTATTAATTTGTTGATAAATTCTAAATTAAGAATTAGATTTCGAGTTGTTTGTTCGATGGATTTGGGGACGGGACAACTAATATCAAGTGAAGCAATTCTCAATTTATACGTGATTGATAGAACACAATTAGTGGATGATAATCGATGTGTAACAATTGATCGTTTAACTGCACTCTATCCAAATATCAATACGATCAAAACGAACGAAACATTTTATTTAATCCGTCAATTATCTGACAATTTACCGCAAAGTTCTTATTGAATTCTCATGTTTTTCTATTTGATTTTTATTTAGATACTAAATTATTTCGAATTGATGTTTCGACGATTGATGGGAATAGATCGAATATTAGATTCACTTCACTCCAAGTGATTGAACCGAATGATGGTTCCATCACAGGATTTCGTATTGATCCAATAACTGGAGTTGTGAGTGTTGGAAATGAAGATCAATTATTCAATTTCCGTAATCTCAATCGAATAATATTAAAAGTTTTGATTTCGTCCTTTGTTTTAAAGAATTCGTCTGAAGCTCATCATCTCGAACGAGAATTGTGATAAACAACTCTTTCTCGATATCAGCACGACGGATTTCCCCAATCAGAATATCATCTGCAAATCAGATAATCGAACGAAAGGTCAAATAATTTTTCTAATTCATTTAAAATTCAAATTCAAACAGATGTTTTGGAAAGATATTATTTAGCCACGTCCGTCGAATCAGATGATCAAATTCAGAATTTCCAATTTACTATTAACAGTGTCGTGGGTCATTCAGCTAATCGAATTCAATCGTTGCCAACGGTTTCCCTCTTCAATTTTCTCCCATTCTACAAAAGGAAAATTTTTAGAATTTGTTCGAAATTGATGGAAACGTATTGAAAGTGAATGAAATGAATATAAAATCGTTTCCACAAATTTTTTTATACGACGTCACATATTCGGTTAGACATCGACAAAATCTCAATATCACCGAAACAAAATGTTTATTTTGAATTTTTGAATTTTTAAAACTTTTTAATTCATTTTCAGGTTCGGTTACATTTCTCAATAAATCCGTCAACACGGCAATGGCAGAATTGCCTCAATTCTCTCATGGAATTTATTACGATTATATTTGTGAACATTCGTTAATTGAGAACGGCGAATTTTTGGGTGTTCAATTCAGAAAACCGATAGCTTTTCTCGGAAACCGTTTCCACATAAATTTCATTTTTCATTTTCATTCATGTGAAATTTAGAAGAATGTAGTGAATATTTATTAATTTATAAAGAGAACGCTACGGCAAACGGAATTATTTCTAACGGAAATTTATCTTCCCAAATTTTTATTCATGAATTCTCTCCATTATCGGGTTTGCTTAACATTCTCTTATATTTGAATTGTTATTTGAAATTAGGTGAATTTTTTTTGTTACGAGTTCCACATTTACCTCGCATTCTCCATTATAAAATCCAAGTGACTAAATGTAATAACGACTATGAATATCGTTTGGGAAATGAACGGATAACGTCAGATATTGTCATATTTACCCAAAACTCCAATTCATTTTCTCCCCTCAATTCAGTCAATCAATACGTTAAATTTTTCCGTTTCATATTAATTTGATAATTTTCTCTTTTTTAGAATTCTCATTTAGCAACAATCGCCAAAATTAATGTTGTTAAAAGTCCCACTGTATGTGACATACTAACACCCAATCTCGACGTGTTTCAAAGGAATATTTCCAATTTCTTAAATTTGAATGATAAAGATGTGGAGGACGAACTAATTTGTAACATCATTCAAGATCCTTCGTCTGTTTTGGGACATGACGATCAAAATTTACAATTAGCCAGAGAATATTTCTATATCGATAACGATCAGGTTTTCATCAATTTATCATCAATTTATCATCATTTTATCCGTTTTATATTTTGAAAATGAAAGAGAATAAAAACTCGTCGATTGTTGATGGATCTCCCACTCAAATTATACTCGTCTGTTTCAAACAAGTTTTTTTCCACAAATTTTTCAATTGAAACAATTTTTCATTTCCAGATTTGTCTTTACATTACCGATAAGATGTTGTGATAGATCAACGAACAGAAATCGATCAAGACTCTTTATGGCACCAACATTATCATGTAATTCGGAGCAATTTTGTATTACGAATTTGGTTAAAATATTCTTCGATTTAATTCTTTGCCACGAAGGGATTTCGAATTAAAATAAAAAGAAAGAACAATATTTAAAATTTCTGATAATTTATATGATTTTTTTATTTATCAATTCAATTAATTTTAGTTGCAAATACATGTTGATAATGAGGGAATCGAAACTTTGAACTTCCAATGTGATTATCCTAATTGTCCCCAAATTGCTTCAGAATTCATTCAATTGGATGTCAATACGCCATCGAAAACCGTCTTTAAACAAGTCACATGTCAAAGAACTTTACCGAACGATATAACATATTCAGATGTGGATTATTCCTTATCAACAGCCAACGCTGATGTTTTACAAAGTTTGTCTGCTTTTAGTTTATGTTTTTGATTTTCATTTCTTATAGATCATTTTTCCATTAGCAGAAAAACTGGATTATTAGTGGTCGAATCGTCATTATTACATTCTGATATCTTATCGAGACAAGACCAGATAATGTTGAAAATCGAATGTCGTAATTCTTGTGGGAGGAAGGCCTTCCTCAATTTGATTATTGACCTCACTGGCCACAACATCATTTCATCTCCACTTCCCCAAATTTATCCGACGTACAACGAATACAAAAGGAAAGAATGTCAATACAACATAAAAGAAGTTCGTTTATAAAATTAAAATTTAAAATTTTTTAAAAAAATTTCTTAATTTTTCAGAATTCTACCGGACAAATTTTCAAAATTTTCATAAGTGATTTAGCCGCTGGAAATAACGTCCAATATTTTTTCATTTTACCAAACGGAATTACTCGAAATAATTTCTCTTCCAATTATCAATTATTGAATTATTATGAAGATTTCTCGATCGATCGACAATCGGGAATGATTGAATTGCACAAATCTTACGATACTGAGAAATATCTTCCCCTACGATCGATAACAACAGCTAAACATATCATCATTGATGTTCATTCCTTATTCATTAAATTTCAAATTTTAACTTTTCATTTTCAGTTACCGATAATCGCTTTTATTAATTCAATTCCATCTTACTATAGTCCCTCGTCCAATGTTCATGTAACACTTCTACCCATCTGTATAACGAACGAGAAAGACAATCCGATATGTTTTGTAAAACCGTCGGAATTTGTTAGTTTCCATCATCCCTCAATTTCCATCATATTTGAATGATATTCTAATGTAATTTCAGAATGATATGGGACAAAATTTCGATTATCATTTTACCATTAGTCAATCTCAGAATAAACCTGGAACGACAATAGGAAAATTGAACTTTTATCAAATGGACAACTTAACAGAAATTTATCCAACTTTAACTTTATCAGGTTTAATTGTTGTATATTAATTAATTTAATTTATAATTTGTAATTAATAATCAAATATTTTTCATGTGAAATTTCAGGAGATTTGAATGATCGAAAATATTTTGTTCTTCATAATGATGGAACGTTATTATTGAGGAAATTATTACCCGCTCAACAGGATTGTTTCATGTTCCAAGCGCAGGTTTTTCCTTCATCATTCTCGATTAATTCAAATTATAAATGTGATAAAGATTCTGAAAAACTTAGATATGATGGAGAAAGTGGAAGATTGTGCTAAATCAATCATCCACGTTTGTCAAGTCGCTGACGCAGAAACACCGATGGTTTTCGAAAATTTTTCATCTTGTGAAAATTGTTAGACTGTAAAATTTGTGAAAAATTTGATTTTTTCTCAATTTTAGCTCACTTAATGCTGGATAATTTACCGTTTGGTAAATCGTCATGTATTCTCCGAACGAAATTGGAGAATGAACATTTATTTGAAGATATCGTTTACTCGATCGAAGAAGTGAGAACGAGAAATCGTCAATTGAACAGAAACACTTTTCTTATTCATCGGAATTTCTCGTCAACTGAAATTCTTCCAAGTAATGGCGCTTGTTTAAAAATTGGCCCGTCATTTTCCAGTTTCATTCAACAATTCGATGAAGAGGAAGCGAAAGTTGTTTATGTGAAAATTCGAGCTAAACAGGAAAAGAATTTCGCTGATAAAATTTGTAAAGTTCAATTTTTGAAATAACTCAAATTTTTCAAAATAATTTTCAGGTTCATGTAACGAAAGATTGCAGTAATCGATTACAAGCGATATTAAATCAGGATATTGAACAAGTGAAAAAACAACTACCACAATTGATGGAGGCTCTGTCGAAAACGGCAGGTGTGATTCCATCGATTGCATCGATTGAACCATTGTCGATCAGAAAAGATTTCACTTCATTAGTTTTTTCGTTAGTTCGTGGAAATCGAATTCTTTCAGATGACGAAGCGATCGAACATGCCAACTCGAACGGTCTAGTTCATCGATTAGTAGTTAGTAATTGAAATTATTTTTTGCATTTTCCAATTTGGTTCCATTAAGAAAATGTGTAGTAAAATTCGTAAATTTAAAATGAATGATTTGGATTATGATGATAAATTGATCGCGGCGACGGTTCTCTTGGGTCTCCTGCCCTTATTGGCGTTGTTGACATCTTGTTGTTTGTGTTTATTCCTGAGAAATTGTTTGAAGAGAGCGAAAATCAGAGAATGTTATTTGAATTAATTCTCAGAATTATTTTTATGAATATTTTATTATTGAAATTTTTGTAGTTTTGAAAACGGTTAAACGAGATATTGTGATGCAAGAGACGAGTGTTTTTCCAATCATTCCACCTACCTGTCAATTACCGACGGAAACGGTTTGTGGAGGAAATCAAGCATATCATCGTGGTCGTTCACCACATAAGAATGCTTTCTACCAATATCCACAACGACATCATTCCCATCATTCGATGATGTCAGCTCCACATTATCCGATGGAACAAGAACCATCCACTGATCCTTTAACGTCTGCCAATAGTTTAGGTTAAATTAACACATTAAATTAAGTTTTAATGAATAATTTGATGTAGTTGGTATGACGTCAACGTCAACAACTGAATTGCCAATGATGTATCCAGATCAGTCATACAACAAATCGACGGAACAATTAATTAATGGAACTTCATCAAATAATTATCTGAGTCAAAACGGTTATTATAATCATAATACTAATCCGACGGCAATTGCCAGTATGATCAATGGGAGTGATGTTCCAACGATTAGTTTGATGGATTTCCAACAAGGCAATTACGATCGACCAGGCGTTAGAAGTTTTTCATTGAATGGGCGGTTTGTTACTTTCTAATTTCATTCCATCTCCATGCACTAAACTATTTGATGTCTTCCGATTCCGATGGAGATATAACCACATCCAATCCTCTAAATTTTCATTAATACTAATATTAATATTGATAGTAGTTGGCATCTCTTTTTTTATATCGACTGATGATATTATATGATGGATGAAAAAGAAATTTGCATTAGAAGGAATTATGAGATTTTCTCTGTATATCGATCGATTATACATCAGAAGGGGAATTTGATGGAAGTAACAGATGTGGAATGGACTAACACTGGACGATTTGTTATAATAAGTTTTGGGAGCGATTACTAATTTTGGAGGAGGAAGAAGAAGAAGAAGAAACGATAAAGATAAATTATTCGTTGATATAATCCATGTTGATATAATTAATGAGTGGATTATTTGCAGATGATGAACGTATTCGAAACAACTATATCACCAGGCAATGAGGAGAAGGAATTGAATGAATTATTATCGGAAATATCAGAAATCCCATTTCGATGATGACGAAGCAGATTTGATCAAAACTTCTTATTTTCTTCTCTTTTCATTAAATTTCGTTTGTTTTCTTTCTCTTATGCAATTCTCTTCTTCTTCTATTACACAACCCTCACTATGAAAAAAATGAACGGTTGAATAAGGAGAGATAAATACCTGACATCAAAACATCGATTGATGAATGATAATTATCATTCTAAAGATAATTCAATAGAAACAGGAAATTCTTCATAGACGAATTCTATTCATTTTCAAATAGAATTAATTCTACTATCAACTTTTAAACGTCCAATTTGGACGGAATAATATATTTGTGCCATCATTATCAAATTGAAAATTTATTGTGGAAACGAAATCATTGAAATTCAGTTTTATTTAGCAGAAATTTTAGAAATTATGCTACACATATTTCTCATGAGGAATGAGAGTGGAATATTAAGATATATCTGAATAAATGTGAAATTACAAGATACTAAGATCAAAAAGATACTATAAGGAATTTCCGTCCGATTAATAAAAAAAGTTGAATGAATTCCATTCGGAAATTCGTCCAAATTTGATTTCCATTCCAAAAATCACAATGATGGTGAAAGAAATGACGTGATGAATTCCAGTCCGAGTAGATTATATAATCGATGAGTATGTGTATGATTCATATACTATTATGGTATTTGTTGTTTGATTAGTTGATTGAAGAAAAAGAAGAGGAGTCAGTTCGCCACATAACAAATTGAATTTGAATTTGTGATAATTAAGAAATCTGACAGAGAATCGACGGGAACATTTCATATAAATATTAGATTAAGTTGCATTAAATTCACATCTGTTATCAATTCATAAGATTATGTTTACTTGAGGTGAAAGGGAGATGAATTAATTTTATCCAACCGATTTCTATCGCCCTCCAACCAACTATTTGATCCATTCGATCAGTTCACTGCTTCTTCCTAAAATAATCAATCAGTCATTCTTCTATTATATAATCGAATACGTAATGAGAATAATGATCATCTGATAAATATCTTTTATTATGTAACATCGGTTAATGGAAATTCTTTTTATCTAACGAGTTAATTCAACGAACGAATAGTTGAATCGATATAACTAATGAACATTGTTATCGTGAACATTCATTCCTTCTCCCATACAATATCTCTCGATAACAAGGCAACATCGAATTCATGAATAATGATACTGACAACTGTATTATGTAGTGAGTTCAATGATTATTGTTTGAATTTTTTTTTTGAAGAAATATTTTTCAATTCTCCTTTATCACTTCCCACTTTCTCCAAATATGTCAGATAAATGTTAGGGAGGAATGTAAATGAGAAATTTTCAATTTCGAAAAAATTATTATTTGTTTCATAAAAAATATAATGTTCAATTGAATCATTTTACGGTTGTTTAGAGTAACACTAAATTTCAGTAGGAAATCGGACCGCAAATCAAATAGTTGGGCAATTAATTTTTGATTAAAATTCGGTTTTTTGGTTAAGTAATGAAAGTTTCTTTTTATATTAGTTGTATAGTGGGCTAATGATTTTTGAATAGTTTCTAATAATTTCAAGTTATTTTTCACATATATCCTCTCCATATGGATCATTATACAAATACATGCCATTTAACGTTTATTCCATACGATGATAAGATGATGTGCTTGATTTGAAGATAGGTGTGGCTCTACGTAAAAGCAACGGGTCCAATATGCGTATATATGAGCTCCAATCAAGGAACTCGTTCTTCCTACATAAATTATCGTTTTAATTAAATTAAATAAAGAAACGAATTATTTCTTTTGGGTGTCAGATGTCGGTATGTTGAGTGGAACGTGTATGCCCGAGTCAGTGTATCGATAGTTTAGTTTATGAATAAAATTAAAGAAAAATTATTTCTCCAAATTTTTTTGGAAGAAACAACTCCTCTTCCATCCATGCATTCAATCGACATCATTATTACTATTACGTTCATCTTCCACTTTGATGTTCAACTTCAAATTCTCCTAATTTTCCACTCTTCGTTGCCAACATCCTCCTCCGTCATCAGCGCATTAAATTCGTTTATACAACATATATACATATTCTTTACAACAACTTTCTTCCATTCCGTCTTATTCTTCTTCTCATTCCCATCATCATTATTATTTTAATCTGTTTATTTTTATCTCATCACTATTCCTATCTGGAATAATAACGTACCGGTTCGAAATAGATTCAGGTTCTCTGTCTACTTCACGTTCTCCGATTTTCACTGTCGTTCCGATCGAGTCGCCGGACAAGTATCATCTCTTCATTTGGCGAATGAATGTTCAATTCTCTTCTGATTGATTTCCTTTTCTAGACATCGATAAACAAACATCACTCATATAATCAATAACTACAATTCCAGGAGGAGATCCCATTCCATAAATTTTATATCATTCGACAATTTTCAAATTTGAATATTTTCCAATTAGATATTAGGCATTATCTGATGGAAAACAAAGGTGAAAATTCTCGTTTTTTCATTAAAATTATTCATAATATTTCTCATCGGATAAGAAACGAACTCACTTGGAATTGAAATCATTTGTTGTGAATCATTCTCATTTTTATCATTTCCTTCGACTCATTTTTTACCTTCAAATATCTAAAGAAAACTTCTCTCATTCTCTTTCCTATGTTTGTTTTATGATGGATTCCTCCATCCTAATCAATATGTGATGGGAGAAATTAATAAATTTTAATTAATTTCTTCCTATGAAAGTATGTTATTCGATGGAACAGGAAATAGGACTGCGGTGTTAATT
The DNA here is from genome assembly GCA_023231475.1 of Seison nebaliae. Taxonomy (NCBI): domain Eukaryota; kingdom Metazoa; phylum Rotifera; class Pararotatoria; order Seisonacea; family Seisonidae; genus Seison; species Seison nebaliae. Next base: position 46,114 of record JALJEE010002407.1, on the reverse strand, counting down.
TCGGAAGAAATAGATACTTCATTCCAATCTTCACTTTTCATTACGATTCTACTCGAGATTGAGGTGGGGAGGAATGAGTATCGGCGGGAGTTGTTTAAGACGGAAGTAAATTTCTTCTCCAGATACCGTAGCCGAATTAGCAATTGCCATACCAAATGTTAATAGGGTGGAAGGACGATAGTGAAACTACTTTTTTCCCATCAGAAGAAGCAGAGGAAATCCATTTGCCTTTTCGCAATAATATCAAATAATTGTAAACTTTCTAATATCATACTTATGATCATCGTTCATGGTTGTTGGGAAGAGTGTGAATTTTTTATTTGTATTTTTTTAGCATTATCTTTTCAAATGTTACCTTTCAATTCCGTCGAATCAATATCGAGTCAGCTAGTCTGATCTAAATTCTAATAATTATAATATATGAATATAATTCTAATATGTGGATGTAATTTTAATACAATTCTCATTTCTTTAGAGTAGATTCACTTTTTCATTAAATTATTTAAAAAAGAATATTCTCTTCAAAATTTTGTTAATTCTTCAAGAATTCTTCTCAAGAATGAGATAATTCTTCGCAAATTAAATACCTGACCATGTTTGACAATAATAGTGAGCAGAATCATGGACAATCACCAATTTATTACGGGAACCGATTAGGAGCTGCTGGAGGTCCCCTACACATGGTTGACCGGCCGGATTCGATAAATAGAAATACCGATATCTTCACCGGAACAATTGACGGTGCTCCCTTCGTCTATCAACCATATGGAGACTACGCTCCTTCCAAATTAATTGCAACTAATTCTGGTAACAATACAAACATCAACAATAACAGCAACAACAATCCAGAAGTGTGGGGTTATCTGGTGTCGTCGGAAAAAGAACCGGAAGTTGATGAATTTCGACAAATTATCGAAGAGAAAGCGAATGAGCAAACTGATGTTCAGGAAAAGACTTTCACTCGATGGATCAACGCTCAATTACAAAGAGTTCGTTTTTTAACTTTTATTCATATACTCAAATTTCATAGGGCGCCAAAAATGGGGAGGAAGTGGATTTCGTGAAAAATTTCTCAACCGATTTACGCGATGGGAAAATTCTTTTGAAATTATTAGAAATCTTATCAGGAATACCGATGGTTTTAATCTCTTTCATCTGAATTTGAATTTGTTGATGGTTTAGCGTCCGGAACGAGGAACGATGCGAGTACATAAACTGAATAATGTGAATAATGTTTTGGAATTCATTAACGAACAAGGAGTTAAATTTTCTTTGGAAATTTTTTTTTGAAAAATTTTATCTTTTAAATGTTTTAATAAAAAAATTTTAGGTGAAATTGGTTAATATATCGGCTGATAATGTGGTGGATGGAAACCAAAAATTGACATTGGGTCTCGTTTGGAGTATCATTAATCAGTGGCAGGTTTCCGCTTATTTAATTCATTTGTAATACTATAACGATGGAACAGGTGAGAGAAGCTCTGAAGGAATTAAGTCGAGTATTTGCGGCTGAAGGAAAAAATCTTGATCCAGATAAACACGGAGAAAAAATCTTTCTCAATTGGTCACAGAGAGCCACCGAAGGTTATGGCACTCCAGTGAGAGATTTCACCAAATCCTGGAGAGATGGTTTGGCATTCAATGCTCTGATACATAAACAAAAGTTGATTTTTCATGGTAAATTTTTTGGATGTTAATGAGAATTATGTAATTGATAAATAGTCCAAATTTATTCGAATGGAAAATGGTCGAGAAGATGGATATGCCGACAAGATTACATCACGCTTTCGATGTAGCTGAGAAGGAGTTTGGTGTTGAGAAATTATTAGATGTTGAAGGTTTTCTTCTTTCTTCTATTCTCTACGAGAGTTTTATTTCTTTGATGCAATTTTCTGATTAATGAAAATTATGTCATTTCGACTTAATCGAAATATTGTCTGAAAATGGAAACACAGTATAATTCCTAAATTCTATCGTTCATTCTACGTTTATTCTTCTGTTTCTTCATCTTCTTCTTCTTACATAACATAGTTCTACTCATTCCTATTCTTTTCTTATCAAGAATTATTTAATTCCACACAATGATTGAATGGGCCTGTTCGTGTGAATGTGTGTGTAAATGTGTGTATATATGTGTGAATGTATGTGTGTATAGGAATGATGAGACATGTGATATGTAAGGAAAATTTTAGACGGAACTATTGCCGGTATGAGGATAAGCGAATAAGAATTTACCATTGAAATATATATATATATATTTAATTTGTTTTATATACAATTGTGTAAGATAAAGACAATGCAAATTATGTTCTCTCCCCGAAAGTATATTGAATTCCTAATCGTCCGTTCGATTTGAAATGATTATTTCATCAGTGTTCTCTCATTCTATGAGGACTTTGAGGAGAAGATACTCGATTTCGATATTCATCAGTACTTTCCAAATCGAAATGTTAATAGGCAATGTGGCTGGATATTAATGGATTGTAATAGTGATAGATTAAACATATGTTCCGCTGTTCTGCTGACGAGAAGAAGTTCCGAGACTCGACCACATTTCCTGGAATGTTAATTATGTTCTCCTCACACACATGTTCTTAGGTCTTACATTTCGCATAAAGATTTATGCTGTATTAATACGTTATTGTTTTATGTTACATACTGTTGTTATTGTTGTTATTGTTGTTGACATGAGAACATTAGACCCGTTTGAGAAAGTTGTCTTACTCAACCGCAGTTCCCTCCAGATCGATATATACATATCATACATATCGGTACGTATTAGTAATTATCAATATTTATTTGACAATTGTCAATAAATAAATGAATGAATGTTAGATGTTCTGTCAAAATGAAACGATTTTGTTCCGCATCAGGAAATAAAAGTTATTTGTAAAGCTCATTGTCATGACAACTAAAACACATTATATGATGAGACTCTCACAAATAGAGAATATTATCGCATCGACCGAATGAGACGAAGAATTAATTTATTTTTAAAGTGCCTCTTCTTTAGAGAAGAAAACCATCTTTTTTAGTCTTCATTTAGTTTATGGGATAATCAGATGATTCACTTGTCAAATTAATTCAAATGATTTTTCTTCGAATCAATTTAATAATTTTCTTTAATAATCTCAAAATTCTGATAAATAAAAAAAAAGAAGATAAAGGTATCACCTACTAACTATCACCTCTCAACAAAAAAAGATTTACGTAAACTAATCCGGTCTACTGGGAAAAAAATGGAAGAATAATTAGGAAAAATAATAATTTTTTTATCCAACAAAAATATCAGTTGAACAACCGATATGCTCATCAATTTTATGGAAAGAAATAAATTCATCGTTTCCAAAGAACAAAATTGTTTCTTTCTACGAATATTCTGGTGTTGATTTCCTTCTAATACTTTATAGCAAAGTTCGTAAATTTCACGGGAAATTTGTAACTTTCAACTTATTTCCTTTTCAGTTGCATCTTGTTTGTCATGTGGAAGATAAATTACACTTGTTTCACACCTTTCCCATCAAAAACTATTTGATGGTGGTTGCCATTAGAATTTTTGAAGAGATTTGTTTATCTTTATTCGTATCATCTAGAACAAATTACACAGTATTAATCTTCTTCATCTGTACGTAGAATGAGAATGAGGAAACGATCGAAAAGGATAAATAGTAAAAGGAAAATATTTGTAGTTTATGTGAAACTTGAAATTTGTTCTGATTAAAATGCTTAAGCTTAATTGCTCCTGTTTATGTGGTGTTCCTGAAAATATGTTTAAGATAAAAAATTTGTTAAGAATTTAAGAAAGAATTGTTAAAATTATTCGATGATGATTCACCTATCATGATAAGAAGACCTTCTGTCTTTCGACACTTGTCACTCAAGACGAACATGTTTCAATCAATAATGACAATTGACTTTTATGTAATATGTCTAGCAGTTTAATGATTTTATTATGCAAATGTTATATTTAATTTGTACTCAATTTCTGAGAGAAGGAGGAAGGAAACATGCTGATTCTTATGCACTTATCAACCATCTCATTATATGTTTATGATGTAACACCTTCTCTATTAATGTTCCTTTTCTATAAAAATTTATATCGAATTCTTTTTTCAAAAGAACAATGATATATCTTCTCCACTGATATATCTTCTATACGACTAGAAATATTAGGTTTGTATTTATAGTTTTTTTATGTACCTAGAAATTTACACCAGATTGATTAATTATATGTTACGATAAATTATAATTTATTGATTATTATAGTGTATACACTGAAATATTTTTCCAAAAGTTTTACCGGTTTAATTCATTTCTGATTAATTTGAGAAGAATTGTTCTTCGTCATCTGTTTGTTCTTTCGTATTTCGAAGAAGACAATTTGTTTCTGACTACTATATGAAAACAGTAAGTTACATAAGACGAATAAATGAAACCCCAGATCGATTGTAGATCCTTTCAAGATTCTAATACGAAATAGCTGGAGAAGTTGTTAAGCGATCGACGGAAACCATGTAACAATGTGAGATGTTGTTATGTCAATTTTCTTGACATTTAACTTCTGTATTTTTCATATCTTTCTAAATACCGGTTATTCGTCTTCAATGTTATTGTTAGGGATTGTTCAAGGAACGAACCTTGAAAATAAATATATTTGCCGAAAATCCGATTTGAGGAACGATTCTTCCATTCATCATCAATTAGGAATTGACTGTGAGATGGAATACATAATGAAGATGTTTTCGTGTAATCATTCTCATTTCCTATTACTACTATTAACCACTTTATCGGAAATGATTTTTTATTGAACGAGTATAAACAATTAATGAGAAAAGATGTTTGTTATTTGAAATTGATTAATGGGATTCCAACCGATTCTAACTTTCTATCAACTACTTTGCTATGGTTGAGGAGTTTCTTTTATTATTCACTTATCGCCAAATATTCTTCAATCGTTATAGTTTTATATGTCTGCTTAATTGTCGACCATAAAGTTAACGCCATTCCCGTACAACAAAAAAGGAGTTTTTATATGAATTAGTCGTCGATAAAGATAAGTGTGAATTGATAGTTGTATGAATATATAGAACTGAGAGTTAGGGTCGAAGATTAGCGGGAAAAGGATAATTTTGTTTATATCGATTAATTCTCTAACAATTACTAACAAATTTCCTTTCTAGATCAATAACTTCTAAAGTACGTTTATCTGGTCTTTCTAATGATTCTCCATATTCGACTACTTTCATCAACTCTTTCTTGACATATCACTTTCATATCATTTCATTGAATTTATGGTGTACATGTCGAATGGTAACTCACTCACACGTTCTAATTGACATTCTCTTTCAACATTCATAATTTATGATTTCTTAACGATTTGAGACAGATAAACTAAATTGAATTTCATCAAGTTACGATAACTTTATGATTTGAGTAATTTCCAATTTATCCGAAAAGAAAAATATTTCTGACTTATCATAGAATTATAAAAGAATGATAAAAATAAATTATAATTTGTTTGTAAATGGAATTTCGTCGAAAAAATAATTTCGTATATTTTTCATTAAAACGGTTGTTGAATCGACAATGATAATGATGAAAATTTCCATAATAAAACGGAACAATTGATTATATAATTCCTATGCTATTCATATTTCTATGTATCCTTGATATTGAAATAATTTAATTTAAATTTAATTTCCATAATATTTTTATTGGTATAATTGAAAAATTTTATTCGAATTATTCATAACTGCCGACGATTCAATGGTATGGGTAGTGTAAGATAGATCGTCTTCATCCATAACTCATAAGAGTAGAAAGAAGAGAAAATGTAGCGTTATACAAACACTTGTTGTGGGCCATTCAATGTGTTACCAGGTCTATTTTATGAATGTATATTTCCCTATTCTCTCGATGTGGAGGGTGTAGTGGAGAGGTGTACGTATAATACTCGCTGTTTGCCTCTTATTTTATTACATATTCGTCGTTCTATGTTGATACATATTTTCATTATATCAATCATTCAGTATTCGAACCTAAATAAATTTGTACACAACAACTTATACACGTAATGTTTATAGGGAGAAAACGGTAGAAATTGATCGTGTACGGATGAATGCAGACGATTGTTCAAACCACAAACTATCATCGATGTTCCCTTCTTTCTTTTTCTTCTTTTTCATACGCATCCACCATCCAATATCTATAACTGTAACGTAATCAAATGGGAATAAATTTCTTTATATACTCCTCCAACTTATTGTTGGTCAGATAATGTTTGATTCCATACAAGAACAATGGAATCATTTTTTATAAAAATTTCATGTCACCATTTTTATGGTTTTGCATGATGTACGTATGAATGACTGAATAACAGAATAACATGAGTTCATCATTCTTTTAAAGAATTTCTTTCTTTCAATCTTCATTGATGATCACAATTCCCATCATTCCTTTTCGTCTAATTCTTCTCGTATTATTCCAGATGTTCTCACCGATCTACCGGACAAGAAGTCCATTATTATGTACTTAACACGCTTCTATCAATGCATACCAGAAGACGATCCATCGAAGAAGCCTGTGTCTAAAGAGAAACAACAAAAAAATCCCGACGAAGACATCTCATTTGCCGATCATATTATTAAGGTGAATGAGAAAATGCCACAACAACAAATTCCTTCCGCTCCCTTGAAAAGGACGACAGGAATTCGAGTATCGAGAGCATTCTCCTCCGATTCTCGAGAGACGATGCCTAACGCCATTATCGACCTCTCCACTTATAAGAAACATTTAGCCGAAGTATTCAAATGGTTGAAACAAGTAGATAGTCGTCTTCAACAATCCAATTCACTTAATCTTCCCGCTTGTACTCCGAACGATTTGAAATATGTAAAAGATCAATTTCAATCACATGAAGATTTCATGCTCGAATTAACTCGTCATCAATCGAAAGTGGGCAAAGTGTTACACGAGGGAACATTACTGATAAGAGGAACAGGTGACGGTGATGATGTGGCGAGATCGTCGACGTTACCAGAGAATGTTGAGAATGAGATTAGAAGTGGAATGAAAGATTTGAATAATGAATGGGAAGAATTGAGAGTGAAAGCGATGAATCGACAATCAGATCTTCATAACCTTCTGACGAAGTTGCAGAATGCCAAATTGGAATCGTTAGAAGATTGGTTGAATGAAACGGAGAAATATATCGCCTCGCCAAAACTCCAATCGTACGGCAACAATTTGGAACAAGCTTATGAATATAAAACCAGATTAAAGGAACTTCAGGATTCCATACGACACGAACAAGAAGAAGTTAATTGTCTCCAACATATGATTGTCGTTGTCGATGAGAATGTACCAGATAACGGTTTTCTTTTAATTTTCAAAAATTAATCCAATTTATTTTTATTTATCTTTCTAATAAGCTTATGCCGCTTTAGAGAACCGTTTAATTTCCCTCAGTGATCGATGGGCGAACGTTTGTAAATTTGTGGAGTGGAGAACACAACAATTGGCACAATTACTGCAAAAATGGGAGAGATTAAATCAGCAACATGAAAAATTGACTCAATGGTTGAAGTTCCGAGAAGAGGAATTGGAGAAATTGATCGAGTCTTGTGATTTCGGTTCTGCACAGAATGTGCTCAGATCTATTCGACAAATTCAAGCACTGGAACAAGAGCTGGAAGAGAAACGACCAGTTTTCGACGAAGTTTGTCTCACTATCGATTGGTTGAAGACACCACTCCAAAGCTCACCAGCTGCCCTCGCCCAAATCGGTCATGATCAAGACGCGATAACCAATCGATGGAATAAGTTCGTGTCGACATTAGATGCTTTCGCCAAACGTCTCCAATCCACCGATATTCCGTTGATAACGAACGAACAAAATAAGTTTGATAATCTCCCTGAAACGACTACACAATTATTGAGACAATTCGAATCGATGCACAAAGAGTTGCAGGAGAAAATGGACAAAATAGAAACTCGATTACAAACCACGACTAATAATGACGAATTGAATGATGTTAAATTTGAAATTGTTCTTAAATTGACCTTGAATATGATGAAAATAGATTTGTGAGGAATTCCGTCAACAAGTCAAACCACCCCACAGTCGATTCCAAGTTTTGGGACGGACATTAATCGACGAATTACGAGAAAGTTATTAAATTATTCAAATTAATTAATTATTAAAAATAATTTAAAATTCTTCTAAAAGATCATGCGCCTACTGAAGAGACTGAAGGGAAATTGAAAGAGGTCGGAGAAAAATTCGCAATATTATCCGAATTAATCAACAAGATCCAAGCACAAGTTACATTTCTTTCTAACGTTAATTCGATTAATAATGTTTCATTCTCTTCATCATCATCATCATGTTCTCTAGAGATATGAAGGTTATTATTATTTCGGTCCATTTTCCATCTTTCTCACATCGTTCACCATTATGATCGAATGAAATTGAAACATATGTTTCTAACACCAAAAAGAGGAATTGAAAAGAAATATATGTTCAGATGTTTCTCTTGACGTGTAGGCTGGAATTTGGAGGAATGAATGGAAGTGAAATGTTGAAGGATATTTAGGAACAGATTTTGACTATTATGAAAACAATAAACAAAGTTATAAGATCCTTCAACCTTCTCCGGTCAATCGACCATAAAGTCCTTTAAATGAATTATTAAATTTTTGGAAGGAACACGGAGATATTGAGCGAGGGGTAAAGGAAAGGAAAAGTGAAATAATTTTCAAGTTATGTTGATGTATAATTGAAGAAGTCATGTTCAATACCGTAATGGTAGTGTAATATTTATTATGTAGATCTGTAAAAGAGGAAGAAGAAGGAAAAAGGAAGCGATTAGGAAGAAAAGAATAAAAGTGAATAGATAACAATTAATCAATAAAACGCCAATGAGGTCGAGATGAAGTTCAACGATAAATTCATATGAATTAGTTCGATTTCCGACTTTCTATTATCTTTACCCCCCTTTTATTCTATTCTATCATAAAATTCATTGAATTTTTCTATTCATCCCATTTCTTGCATTATCCATCGATTATTTTTACGAGAAATATTTAGGTGAATTCAACTTGATTTCTTCTTTGTTTATCTAATTCTCTCCATCTAATTCTAATTTCTCCTATTGTTTTTGGAGTAAAAAACTTGGAGAAAAACTTCAATAACTTTTCTTCCATTCAATAATAACCTCTCGAAAAAAGAGGGACCACTTCTCAAAAAGACAAATTGAAATGAAAAGTATTCAAAATATTCAATAAAACAGTTATAGATAAATCTTATTAACTGATGATGTAATCATTATATAAATAGTAACATAAAATTCGACATGACTTTCCCCAAAAACTTCTTCGAAGCGACTTCACTTTAATTAGAATTTAATTTCAGTCGAATCAATGTCTGAGTTAATCATAAGTGTTTAAGCAAAACGATTTCTTCAAAATAAGAGAGGAAATATTTCTGTTGTACGAATTCGAACATTAATTTCGTCCATATCGACATCTTGACGTATAACATTCTCATCGATAATTTATTTATTATATTTGAACATATATTCCTTATCGGAAAGGTTTTCAGGGACGTTCTCTCCTTCAGACCAACTGTATCAACTGTCAAATCACAAATGGTCGTTGATATGAAGAAGTTTTTGTTGTTGTTATTGTAGAACTCCTCGTCAAATATGTTCGTTTTCGTTTTATATAAAACAATGAAGGGAAGAAATATTGATAATAGTATAGGTGACGTTGATGATGAGGAGGAAGGAAGATGGGAAGAAATATTATTTTGTCGAATCATTTAATAATAATCGACGTCCTTGTTCATGAGCATTATTATGTATAACAAATCTCATTTATCGTTGTTTCTGCGTCGTTTCGAATGCTTTCCCCCAACCTATAAGCGTTCTGTGATAACATTCTTTCAGAATGAAAACATCTCAGCCACAACCATCAACGACGTTTATTCTACGTTTCTCTTCTTCAAATGGGAATTACCTCAAATATCGTTATATTCCTCTAAAGGATCGTTATATGAAAATAAGTAATTCCTTCGTCTTCTTCTCCATTATATTCGATTTATTGTTTCTTAAGTAACTTTATAATAAATAGTTTCTTTCAAACTTAATAACATCTAATCGTTTATGCTATCGAACATTATCATAATAATTCTCCTTGTTCCATCCATTCCATTCCATCTTATCATCATCATCATCATCATTACCATTATGATGATATTTCATTAGAATAACATGTTCTATCACAACAATGGCCTGTGTGTGTGTGTGTATATATGTGTGTGGAGTATCTGCAATAAATTGATGCATTATCTGGAAATGAATTGATGAACATCTCCAGAAATGCCATTATTGTTCTCACTGAAACGAACTGGGAATGATGAATTATTTCGGAGTCAACTTGATGTATTGGAATTCTTTTTGCGGCTCTCCCTAATCATTGGGGGGTGGTGGGGAGAGTGCGAGATGAACGTGATTTAAAGACAATGGAATAATCACATTCAGTTCTTCCGTATGTCATCATCCGTCGTTTGATTTGTTAATCGATAAATTTGCTTACTTTTCTCCCCAACACAATAAAAATAAATTCTATTTCGACGTATCTTTCTATTTATTCTTATGTATATTTAGATGTTACTCTCCGGCAGATACATCTCGATACCTCACGAGATTCTTTCTCTAATCGTCAAATTGTTTAGGGGAATATTTCGTGTGTGGAATAAGAATAGAAATAAAAGATCAAATGTCAATAAATAAATAAATCTTATCTCATCATCATCATCGTTCTCGTCGTTGTCGTAGTGGTCTCATCAAAATATGAGACAAAACATTTGAATTCTTTTCCGAATCATTTAATGAGTAATTCTTTCAAAATAATTTCATGATTAATTCCTTCAATTTTCACTCAACCATATTCAATGAAAGTTGTAGATGTTTAGCGTAGTATGAAGCAATTAAGAGCGAGATCGTAAGAGAAGGTAAATGGTTTGAGGGAGATGTATATGTCAGTCCTCAATGTTACCATTATGCATGACCATGCTGCACATTTAGTCCTATCGTAAATAACTGCCAATCGTTAATGTTATACAGCTGATGTGATTTGATTTGAGAAGTAGTTTGATGCAATTCACTTCTGGCCATCTTAATCAGTCTAGTTCTGTGACTACACACAATATTCTCGTTGATAGCCGTTAAACAATGGAGTATTTGTTCACCTTCGAAAATATGAAGGAATTAACTCTCTTCGTGTAAGTGTACGGTTAATGGGAGGTTGTTATATCTCCACAATCCCGAATATGTACGAGGAGAATTAAGTGAACATCGAAAATTTCCTTCTGTATCTTTCGAAGAGTTTCTTTCCGAGGTGTTTAACAGTCGATAGAAATATTTAGAGTGGAAGTGATGTCGTTGTGAAAGTGAACCGTATTTAATGAATGTTCTCCACGAATGATTCTCGTAAAGGAACGTATCGAACCAGATTCAACATCTTATTAAGAGAATGGTAATTGTTTCCAACATTCCTTTATTGTTCGATCGAGTAATTCTTTCAAGGAATTACTACAAATCAATTATTCAGATTGAATATCAATACGAGAAGAATAAGGATAGTCATCAGAAGAAGATTAATGTAATTCATTCTCTACTACACGTAATCGAAATGAATTATTTCAATATCATTTAAAATTTTGATCGATCCTCATCAATCGTTCTGTTATCAGAGATGTTGATGTGGATGTTGAAGAGAAATCAATTTCCACTTCCCTTCTCATGTAATCGAATGTGGAGATTAGATAGATTTATTTTAAATAATTTGAATAAAATAATTTTTATTGTTAAATTTCTTGAAATTGAAACTCTCCTCCAAATTTCATGATTCAATCGATCACTCATTCATTCATTCATTCTAAGACTAAAATAAATAAGCGATAAGTCGAAGGACAATATCGAATAAGTTGTTACGTTAAACACAATGATTTAAATACATCATCTTCCATCGTCGATTGTTCGTAATGGTTCGTCAATTACGATTGTTATTTCTAATTGTTGAAATATCTTCTCGTGTTGTTAATGATGTGATTATTATCAAATCCGCTTCCATCATCTTTCTATGAGACATAGTTATGATGTATCAATTAAATCTCGAAATAATTCACAGTATCCCAATCCCGAGTGATGAGAAGAAAGATAATTTGTTAAGGAATTGAATGATGATAATGAAATGAGAGAAACGAGAAAAAATTTTTCTTTCGATAATTGAGAAGATTGTTGGTGAAGTATCTGAGTGTTATTGTGTCGTTAAATGCGATTTCGACAATTTGATCTCCCACTGTGAGTGTAGCGATGAGAAATGTTTTTATAATAGACGAAAAAAATCGTTTTAAATTTCTACACAATTGACCGATATTCTCATAGAGATTCGAAATTTTCGTTCGTTCGAAAATTTCTGATAAATAAATAAATCGATACTGAAGACGTTGTTGTTCAAAAAAGAAGGGGAAGGAATCGATACTCATTTATGGGAATTGATCATCATCATAATAATAATAAATTTATTGTCCATTCGTCTCTGATATTTGATAGATTGTATTGATTAAGCAAATTAGAACGTTCTCCTCTTAGTGTTCACCATACGACATCTAAAACTAGTTTCATGTGAAATATGTCGCGATACTTCTTTCCTGTACATGAGATCAATGAGGAGAGAACGACAACTCGAAATATCATTCCGTCATATTCGTCCGGTTTCCGTCATCGCGGTAGTAGTTTGATGGATCGACATACCAATCTCGCCAATTCCACTTACCATCATAGTCCATATCATCATCGACGACAACATCATCATCATCATTATCATGATCGACACAATAATCAATATAATCCAATACCGTCGATATATCGTTCAAATCACACCAATACCGGCTCATCAGGTTTCCAACGGAGTAAATCGAAAGACTATAACTTCATCGAAAATAACGACCATATAACTAAAAATTATACGGATTTAACTGACGAAGAGAAAGCAGTTCAGAATGAACGATTCGAAACTTTGATACAACGTTGTTTTCCCACCTCCACAACTTCCATCACCGTCACCGGCGACGGTAAAGAAATAACGAATAAACACATGGATAATATCAATAAGAGAACGTCGACATCTCTCTACGATTTACAATCATCCAATCTCGATTATAATACTTCTAAATCCATAACAATTCCAAACAACAACAACAACAACAACAACAATAGTGACGAACAACAAGAGAATTCGACGGTTACCGTCGAAGAACGGATCAATCCGGCAGGTGATAAAGAATATCATTATATTCGTACGACTGTCCGTGAAATGCCTCAACAATCAACATCAACTTATAAGAGAGAGGAGAAGATAATGGAGGAGCGTCGTCGATTACAAGACGAAGAAGATGAAAAACGACGACAAATGGATGTGGAAGGACGTCGTCTTTTGAGAATTTTAATGGCCGTTACTGATGATTTCCATCAAATTGCACACGGAACACGATTCTCACCATATGGTCCATTGGACCATATCGATGATGTGACGTGGCCGAGACCGGCATTGAGGTCAATGAAATATTGGCGTAAAAATTTGAATTGTGTGAATGAAATGGATTCGAATTATTTCAATGAATCTCTAATCAACACTCATACGAGTAATTTAGTGGAATTGAAGACTTCTTTCGAGAATCTTCAATCGGTTGAAATCTCTTCAATTCTTCCAGGTTTCATCTGAAAATAATTTCTTTCGATCATCATTTCTATCGATTATTTCGATTCCATTAAATATGGAATTTTTTAATTTTAACGAATTATTTAAAATTTAAATTATTTGAATTTTTCATTTTCTTTCTCCCATTTTCAGATAGGGCCGAACAGAATTACAAGGAGATGCTCGTTGGTCAATATGTGAATGCGAGAGATTCGTTCGCCAAATGGATCCGAGATATCGAACGAGCAATCCAGAATGATGGTTTTTTCATGAATGAAGCTCCAGTGTTGGACGAAGCTGCTATCTCTTATCGAGGTCTATTGCGACAAGTGAATGAGCACAAATCTCAAATCGAAAGATTGCGTCGATTAGCAGATGATGTTGTTAGGAATGTCACTTTGCCAATTACCTGGTCACCAGAATTGACATCATCACCTCTGGTAAGTGGAGATACTCCAAATCAGCAAGTTCGTGCTCTCGAACAACGAACGGAAGATTTGACGAATGTGATAAATGATCGATTGAGGAAGACTCAAGACGCAGCGAGAAAATTACGTGAATGGCAACATGAATTTGACGAGATCGTCAATTGGATAAATGGAGCGGAAAAGACATTGAGTGGAATCTCTAACAATATCGACGTTCCCTTATCAGCCAAAGTGGAAGATGTGGGAAGAATGCAAGAAGACCTTAATCGTCTTCAACCAACCGTAACCGCATTGATCGATACCGCACGACAATGGATAACATTAGGTGGTTCAAATGTCACTGGAGTAATTCAAAATGAGCCTCGATTTGCTGAACGAATTCGGAACGATGTGACTGATATGGAAGAACGATGGAAACGATTAGATGTGGAAGTTCAATCAACTCATTCACATTTACATAGTACATATGTACAAAATCGTCAAGTGAATGATCGATTATTACGATTGATCGATTGGATTAATACGAAATTGGAAATGGTTCCACAAGACGAAGGAGTGACAGAAACGGTGGAACAATTGCGAAGTAAAACTAGAAAATATCAAGAATTAAAAGAAGAAATTAATCGGAAAGACTCAGAATACAAATCTGTCAGTCAAGAAGTTAATCAAGTTCTTTCTACAGCTCCCGCTGGTACTTTACCGGATTTAGCGAAGAATTTGATGATTTTGAATACGAATTGGACGAATCTCCATAAGAGAGTTGATGCACGATATCGTGCCATCACTGAAGCGAATGAGAAATGGCAAGAATTTGGAAATCATGTCAATGATGTCTCACATTATCTTGATCGATTGGAATCGTTGTTACACAATGCCAATTCCGTTATGAATAGTCAGGACAGTCGAATTCTAGAGGAGACGGCATCGAAAATCGAACGATTAGTACGAGATCATCCAGCGGAGAGTAAACGGAATGCGGAAGATATCGGTTCTCATCTCGTCCAATATGGAGTTCTACCAAATATCGTTCGAGAAATTTTGAAAAAATTAGCAAGTCGATGGCATGAATTACATGATAATGCTCAACATCAAGTGAATACTTTGGATTCGAATGCGAGACAATTAGATATAACAAAGAAACAATTTCAAACAATCTCCAAATGGATTGATGATACGAAGAATATTTTGAATCAACGAATAAAAGATGGAGTGTCAGCGAATGATGTTCCACAAGAATCCGAACGAATCGATGCCGATTTAACAATTCATGAGACGAGTCTACTTAAATTGAACGACCTTTTACAATTGGATGAGCAACGGACACCGATGGAAGAACATCATAAACATCAATTGATTAAAGATCAATTATTGGAATCGAATCGATTGAAGAATCGTTTAGATGAAGTGAAGGATTTATATCGACGATTTCAAAAGCCAAGTGATTTCGATATTCGTTTCAATCGAATACAACGTCGATTAAATGAAATCGAATCATCTTTCACTTATGCGACTGATATTACTTCTGATGATCCCAATTATTTACAAGAGAAATTAGACGCTTGTCTCAAAATTTATAATCAATTAAGTGAAGTTAAATCGGAAGTTGAATCAGTTATTAAAATTGGTCGATCAATTTGTGATAAACGACAAGTTGAAAATGTCACTCAATTAACAAGAGATATTGATGAATTAAAACAAAAATATAATGAATTGGGATCGAAAGCAACTCGAGCCAAACAAGATATTGAGAAAACGACGAGATTAGCTAAACAATTTGATATCGATTATCGTATCACTCATGAATGGTTGGATAAAGTGGAACATGAAACTGATCAACGATTAAATGCATTATCATCACCAATATCATCGAATGTGGCTAATTTGCAAGATGAGATGGAATGGTGTCATACCAGACTCAGTGAAATGAGAAGATTAGAAAATGATGAATTAGAATCCATTCATGAGACGAGTCGATCTTTATATAATTTGAGTAATGTCATGGGATTTATGGGAACAAGTCAACATGTCTGTCAAGCTCTCCAATTACCTTTGGAACGAGTACGAGTTTTAGACGATCGTTGGGCTCGTTTGAAAACGAGATTGGATAAACGTCAAAAAGTTCTCGAGCAGAAAATGTCGGACAAAGATTTGGAATTACGTCGTATTCAAGATACGATGGACGAAGTGAATGTTGTGGTGGAGAAGGTGGAACGACGAGAAAATCGTCCCGTCACTCCGACCGTTGATGACGACGAAGCGATGGCATTGGCTGATATTGAGAAAGTTCGTCGATTAATTAACGAACTGGATGATCAGAGTAAAAATGCGGAGACATTAAGAAGATGGGAACGAACGACAGATTCGGGTATAAATTCGGCAATCGATCTATTGAAACAGGAAGTCAATCAGACATTATTTCGATTTGAACGATGTTACAAATTGTTGCAAGATAAAGAGAACGAAGCCATGATGCAACGAGCAAATGCGAGAACATTAAATGTTTGTTTTTTTTTCGTTTTCCTTTTTGAAAAGGACTAGAAGTCCATTTGGAAAGAACCGTCATTGACGGAAAACAATGTTGGATGAACAGAGAGAAGAATTTATCGGAAATATTATTTCTATAGAATTAACATGTACCATGTCCAGAGAAAGAAGGAATATGAAAAGAATAAAATTGAACTATTAAAAATGATAAGAATGACCTTCGAGAGAAGGTCAGTCTGTTGTTGCACTAATAGAGACATACGCAACAGTTTTATCAGAATTTTTGTTTTATGGCAGACATGTCCGTTCCTTTTGGCTATAATGAGGAAAGTTGAAATAAATTCTTTTTTTTCTTAATTATTATGGAACTCATTTTATTTCTTTTATTACTAATCTTCATCATGTATCTTTTTTCTTGTAATTTTGAAACTTGTTGAAAGATTGTGAGCATATGTTACATATTCTTCATTTCATCTCATTTTCTCATTCGATTTGTGATAGATGAAATCATCCTCCATATGATTTTTTGGAGAATTTGAATAATCAAATTCACAAATTATCTTTTTTTTTTGTTTTTGGCCAAGAGCAATATGATTAGAAACAGTAATCATAATATCTGGTGCATTACGATTACGCAAGAGTAAATTTGAAATATGAAAACTAATCAGAAATGTCATAAAACTTTTTATCGATGTCATATTAGTTAGTAATTGGATGAATTATGATATGAAGTCCAGATAGTAAATAATATGGTGAGATGGTCGTTTCCGTACTTCATGACGATGTTACGTATTTTCCTTCCTACCTTAATCGTTTAACTAGATATTATTGAATTTTCAATGTTTCTCCTTCTACCAATTAACAATTATTCTCTTTTTTCCGCTTTTCCCTTATCGACGAAAAGAATTAATGGAAAATATAGAAATAATAAATGGGGAAATGATAAGAATCTGTATAGATTGTGCGAGATATACAGTTGGTGAAAGTGTGCAGAGGAATATCTATCAGGAAATTATTGTATAGAAATTTTTCACTTCTCTAGTTTCCGTTATTATATTATATAATTGTATTTAGTAGAATTATCATGAAAACGGTTGATGGAAATAAATTTGAATTTCCCAAAAACTCTTCATCTTTTCACATTGATGTCATTGTCCCTTATAGAATTGTTGAAGTTAATTAAGAAGATTATTTTTTTAGTTTACAGATTGGTATGAAATGTTATTAATTATTCTCTCAATTAATTAAAAAGTGCTTAAGTTGATATTCGATTGTTAGAGCAAATACAATTTTTATTGATCTTTGACGTCGTCGTTGAATGAATATTGTTCATTATTCTTCGATGAGCACAACGTCTTATTTCCACTTCCCATAAGAGCACGAGTAAATAAGGAGAAATCATTATTCTCTTTCGCTATTTCATTCGATACGATACGACAATGAGATGATAGTACATAGTAGAGGAATAATATGCAAGAATTAATTTAGATAAGAAGGAAAGTTGC
Source organism: Seison nebaliae (assembly GCA_023231475.1). NCBI lineage: Eukaryota > Metazoa > Rotifera > Pararotatoria > Seisonacea > Seisonidae > Seison > Seison nebaliae. The sequence continues at coordinate 27,933 of JALJEE010002407.1, read as the reverse complement.
ATATTGATATATTCTTCCGAACACCTCCGAACTCTCAAAAATTGTGTGAAGTAATTGCGGTTGATAATTTGGGCTTGGTATTTCTCTGCAATATCTTAGCACGTTATTGGATCTCTATATATTTCTCCATAAGGAAATGATAAGAAGAATGAGTTGAGAAAGTTGTCAGGTTCGTCAATATTTGAGTATAGGTAGTCGTCATGCTTAACGTTCTTTGTTCAGGATTTTTTCCTCAATTTTCGAAGGCATTTCTATCTCTACGGAATGATGTGCGGAGGAAAGAGGGAGTGGGAAGAATAATTAGTTTGAAAATGATGGAATCTTTATTTTGGAAACATCTCGTCAATTGACTTTATTTTCCTTTTTCTCTCACACGGAAATGTATCGAGGAGAAATGTATTAATTACATTTACTTGTTACATATCATTTGATAAGGATTTACGTATTAGAGAAGTTGTTAGAAGGAAGAAGTGAATTGATAAAGAAAAAAAGAAAAGAAACCGTAATTCATCCGAAACAATTCCTGATCATTGTTTTATTGATCGGTATTCTCGTTGTTCTTGTTAAGAGGGAGAAGGATGTAAATATCGTTACTCAAAGGAATTGGAATTCAGTTAGTTTACCATATTCCACAATGGAAGAATAAATGACAGGTAATATATCAGAGACTGATGATGTGTAAAGGTCGAATAAAGGTCTCGATTCCTCTCAAAATTCCTTTCTTTTTCACAAGGGAAAGAATTGAAATTGAATAATTATTTATTATATATCATTTCCCATCAATTATTGAATGATTATGTTTCTTATCAAATCACAAACAAATTATTATTCCGATACTAATTTATTGGTAATTCTCATACTATCAACTCTCCTTCCCTTCCTTCCTTCCATTCCCACAATCGACAGATATTTGTGCAGTGAACATTTTGCTTCGTCCTTATTTTGTTGAGAATGTTCCATTTGTTCTGATTCTAAATTCTCTTCCCTGTTGGTCTAAGTGTATTTGTGTTTGTTAATTAAATGACTAACCTGCCTAATGAGGAGTTGTACGCAAGAATCAGGACGAGTAACGGAGATAATCGAATTAATACAGAAAATTCAACGATAAATAAACACTCGTCGAGTTCAGGAAAATCAGCAACATCTTCTTCCGTTGGAGGCAGAGGAGGAAGAAGGAGAAAGCCTCGATTGATTGAAAATGATAAAGAATCTTCAGTAAAAGAAGAAAATCTTACAAACTCCATCACCATTGAGAGTGGAACGACTGAAAACGGTGTTGATGATGATACAAAGAATGATGATGATGAACCGTCATATGTGTCGTCTTTAGGTACAAATTCGATTTCGGAGAATTATGAAAAATTGAAAAAGATAATTGTCAACACGAATGAAAATCGTAATTCAAATTTAAGTGAAATAATTTCACCATCATATCGTATTAGTATTGGCGACTCATCAATAAAACCGTTTACGATGGAACATTTATCGTTATCATCGAATAAAGTCGAAGATTTATCTAGTTCATCCAAGAGAAACAATTTGGTGAATCTAACAAATTCATTAGGAAAAACGGACAGTTATTCAGATACATCATCCTGCATCGAAAGTCTTTCTACTCAAATAAATAATTATGATGAAATGAAAACAAGTTCGAATAAACAATTCTCTTCTATTTCTTCCGCCAACTCAAAATCTCATCAGAAAGAACGAACAAAGAAGAGAGTGAAGAAGAAGAAATCAATTGACAACTTGGAAGAAATTCTCACACAATCTGATCTGGAATTAGACAAAGATATCAGACATTTAACTTTTCAAAGTAAATCTAATAATCTGAAGGAAAAGATGGAAAGTTTGAAGGTTGAAGAAAATGAAAAAGATTTGGCTCTGGCTACTGAGAATCAAAATGAATTCGATCCAATTCATCTTACTCTCTCGAAAGATACACAACTCAAGAACAAATACTTGAGAGCTCTGTTGTATCTGAAGATGTTGAATGTGGATGATGATAATGGAAATGAGCGAAATACATCATCAAATCAATCAAATCATTTAGCACGTAAGAAAACTCTTGAGAAAGGATTTCGATCAAAAACATCTTTCCATTTAGCATCTTATCTCCAGAAAGATCGAAATGATTCCAATATGGGAAGAAATGATGGAAATTTATTGAGAATTATGGAAAACAATCAATTGGATGGAATGGGCGATATCGAAGAATATAATGCAATCAATCGTCAAATATTAACTTCCAGAACAACGACTACATCATATTCTCATCCAATCTCAACTCCAGTGATGAGTAGATCGATCGATTCGGCACCATATCTTTCTGGTCACACCACATTTATTCCATCGTCGAAAGAGAATGAACAAAAGAAAATTAATGACTTCAATTACAATTATTTGCAGGACAATAAAAATCGTCAAGTAAATAATAATTTACTATTGGTATAGTTTTCCATAAGTTGAACTATTTAAGGAAATTTCATAGAATTAGGAAATATTAAAAAAAATTTTAATAGTTTAATTAAAATTTATTTAAAATTAATTTACTTAAAAATTTAATATTTGAGTAATTTAATCATTTTTTTTCCGTTTTAGGCACGTCGTAGAGAAGAAGAGGAAGAAAGTGAAAGAAAACGCCGAGAGGCGTTATTGGCCCAATATCAAGATCGGGAGCAAATGTTGTTGAATAAATTAGACGATTTGGAACGACGACTACGAGAAAGTGAATTGGATAAAGACTCGTTGAGAATTCTCCAAAATGAGTTAGACACTTACAAATCAGAAATACAAAGATTAAACGGTGAAATCGATCGATTGAAACAGCAAGGCGTTGCACTCAATCGTAACAATTACACTTACATTCACGAGAGATGGGATCGATTAGCGAATCATGTCCGTCATCAATTACAACGCCAAACTTCCAATAGTGTAGTAGCGAATTCGGAATTTCTCAAAATGGAACCAATGAATCTGGAAGCAGTTTGTGTACCTATTGTCCAAGATGGAGCAGTTGAAACGGTTCGAAGTACCACCACAACACAACGTTTAGGTGGCGGTGTTATCAGTCCACGAATGGATACCACGTCATTATATCAGCAAGATGTTTATGAACCAACCATACCATGGAATGTTGGTCTCCCTCAATTATTCCAACAAATCATTCATATTTCTGGTGATGGTAGTACAAGTACGATGAGAACGGTCGGTCCGGGCGGTGTTCAGAATTTGGCGAATATTCCAAATTTGAATACGATTCCTCAACCGGCCGGTGCCACCGTTCCGCTCTACCAAACACATCAATCCAATAACGGCGCTTACACTTCGGGACAATCGAGTAATCTCGTCGATATTAACGTCCATGCAACAGGAAATGATGCGAGTGCCACAGCTCATACATTAGGTAACGCTGTTCCTCAATCCACGTCGAATTATCAAGTGAAAGAAAACGGTTCCGTATCATTGAATGCCAATTATAATACGAAAATTGGAAGTGATAATATCGATGCGACCGATTTCATTCGATGCGTCGACAAACTTCGTCTTTACATCATATTCGTGAGACAGAGTTTAGACACTTTGAATGCGACGGCTGAGTTACAGGATCTGCCAGTCCAAGACAACAAATTTCGCCAAATCGAAGAATCGATGAAGAGTCTCGAACCGGCCGTAAAGAAGGCTCAAGACCGTGGGGTACAATTGCTCAGTTATCGAGAACGAATGAGAGAAACGGTAGAAGAGGATGACGAAACGAAACGATTGAGAGCGACTCTCGATGAATTAGGGAACGCTTGGCAAAAAATCCATCAGGATTTCACCTCGAAATATTCGACTTGGCTACAGAATGTGGACAAAGTGAAAATTTTCCATGACGATTATAAAGATCTCTCCAATTGGTTCAACAATTCGACTGGAATACTCAATGCAAATCCATCGAACACATCCTCCCAAAAACAAGTTAGAGTTTATTTTCGTTATTTAGTTAATACCTAATACCTGATTTCTTCTGATAACTTAACGATCATAAGGTAAAAGATGAAATGAATTCAAAAAGTTCCCAATATGAACGATTGCAACAAGTTGGGAAGGAAGTTATGAAGAAATCATCACCGACTGATGCAACGTTAATTCTCGAAAGAATGAAAAGTATTGAAGCGAGATGGCTACAATTACAATCATTATTGATGAATGTCCCATCGACCAAAACTGCATTTCAAACGACGAATAATCAATCATATCAACAACCCATCAATTCCTTAAAGTGATTTTTGAAATTAAAATTTTTTTATAATAATCTCATCGTTCCAGTAATAATATTCCATCGGCCACATTAGCGAAAGATATTGACCAAATCGAGACTTTCATGGCAGAGACTGAACGAATATTGCGTCGACGAGCTCCTGCTGTTCAAGTTCATTTTTTACTTTAATTCATCACAATCTCGCTTTCTCATTCGCAGTAGAACGATGGAATAAATAGTGAGACTGATAAAAAAAACTAGTTATGTGTCTTCATCTACCTAATCCGATCGAGCATACTTACTTCGTGTAAATGACTTTACAGTATAAATAAATTGATTGCAAAACACTTTTATTAATCTTTCCTCTCATCACGATCATTATTATAGAACTATTTATAAATATACAGACTATTCTATTCTTCAACTTAATTTATATGAACTTCCTTCATCTTTTTATTCACACACACTCATATGAACGACTGATTGAACATCATCATCCATCTTCCCAGAAAATGTGGATCTTCTTTCTCTTCCTCCCATTTTTATCCACCACCCAAAGTACGAACCTAATCTCCTTCTTTTCATTTATAATCGTGTTCCGATCTACCATAACAAACACATACGGAAGGTTTTCTTTATCAATCGACTCATCCATAAATCATCGAATATAACAAATGGAATCTCTATTTTAAATTTACCAAAAAAAAAACATTCATTTTGCACTTCATTTTGAATAGATTAGACTCTTTAAACATCTTCATCCATCTATTGTTAACTCAACTACAATTCATTTCTATACATAAGTAACCATTTATTTCGAAACGTTTTCAAGACTTTGATCATTTCTATCTCTCCCAATAATTTCCCTTCTTCATACTGATGTCAAATATAGAACATCAAAGATTTTGACTCATTACTGTTTCATCATTAAAAAAAAAAGCTATACAGAAGCAAAAGTTAATCTGATCTAAAACTTTTTCTTCGTTTTTTTATCCAAGAAGAATTTCGCGCTCGTACCTACATCATCTTTCTATTATACACACACACACACACACATCACACACAGAATAAAATATATGAGTTAGCCTGAATAAAATGAGCTTTCATCCACCATTCATTCTATCGATTGTTCACATTCACTTTCAACATTCTTCTTCACTTCTAAACACTTCACCAAACATGAGACAGACAATGAAGTTCATTGAAACAAACGAATCATATTTCTTACGGTACAAGGTTCATCCCAACCAACTGACTAGTAGACTGAGTTGTTTCATTCATGTGAACTTCTTAAGAATCCCTTCGAATAATAATGTCTTTATCACATTATTATTTTACAATGCACAATGACGTCAACATTTAAAATAGTCCTTCAAAACGATCCTCAAATCAATGTCAGTCACATATTTGAAATTTCTTTACAACGAATTACTATTCTGTTATCGACGTAATTCTCCCATTTCATCATGTATAAAAATAAACCGTCGTTTCCTTCGCAATCGATCGACGATAAAAGAAAGGCAGCTAATTCTTCGATCATTCCTCAGAGTTGGGTGAAACGAATCGCCCAACATGAATATGATCCATCTAATTATCAGATGAATCCTTACATGAATCATTATCAACAACCTGGAAACGAATTTGCACCATATGGTCAAATACCACCACCCCAAGAACAAGAAGAAGGTTCCATTCGCCAATTTTAAAAAATTATAAGCTCAAAATTTTCATAAATAGATTTAACAGAATTCTATGAAGCTAATCCGTTCGTCATCGGTTACAGTAATCATTCGATTAATGAGAACCGAATGGCAGATCCAACTCTCAATACTGAACTTGTTTCCATCCAACTTCCCATTCCAATGAATGTATTTATAGAAATATCCTATGACATTTCCCATTAGAGGAGGTGCTCTTCTACTATCCAATAGTCGTTTCTTTCTTGGATTGAATAATCTACCCGGGAAAGATTTAGATGCGGAACGATTCGATAAACTTTTCAGACAACTTCATTTTCTTCCCATCATTTCTCGAGAAAATGGCGCTTCCGTTACTCGTTTTTCAACTACTTATTCTCAACTCTAAACAAATAGTCTATGAGACGAGAATTGAATAATTTTGCCGAATTGGCCAATTCGAGTGGTTGGCAAAGTGCCATCATCTACATCACCTCTCATGGTCTTTATAATAAAGTTCAGGGAGTTCATGGTCGCTCCTTGAAAATTAAGGAAGTTCTCAAAACTGTTAATTCAATTTTACCCGGTCGTCCTAAAGTCGTATTTTTCGATATGTGTCGTGGAGGTTTCTTTTCCATCTTTTAATTCATCTAAATATTCTCTCATTATCTTCAGCATCTCATGATGACGGTTATGGAGCGAAACCGACCAATCCTTTAGCTTGGATAACAACCAAATTCAATATCGGAGCGTTCAATCGAGACGTGGAGAAGGAGTACATGAGTCTTGATTTACAAGACCTTTTGATTGCTTACGCATCTGTAGGTGGTTACTATTAAAATTTTTCCTTTCGTTTTCTATTCGTTTAAAAAAAAAGGATATGTGTCCTGGGTCGACAATGAGAGAGGCTCAATCTTCTTTAGCAACATTGCGAGAGAGATATCGGAAAATGCACATCGTTATGATTTCCATCGATTATTAACCAGAGTTTAAATTTGTTTTATTTCTCCTCATTTATATAGGAACTTAATTGAATTTTAGGCGAATCAGAATATCGCTTTAGATTGGTCGCCAATTAGTCGAACTATTTATATGCAAGTGGCCGAAATTCATAATACGCTAACAAAAGAATTGTATTTACATCCTGGATATCCAAAAACTTACTAAAATTAAAACTCATCTCATCAATTCATTCTCATGTCTGTAAAGAACTTAATAAAATTTTTAATAAAAATTAAAAATTTCATTTGACAATAATTATAAATGAGTTTAATGTTATAAATTTAATTTGGTTTTTTCATTTCTGGTCATTTTTATAAAAAACTAGAACTTATCAATTTTATCAAAAAAACTGATGGAAAAACTGAATCAAAAATAGAATTTTGGAGTTAGTGTAAAGGAGCGGTCATTTGAAATAGAAGCGTGATAAATAGAATAAATTTTATAAATTTAATAATTTGAAAGTTTTCAATTGATAATGTCTGAAGAATTGAATGAGAGTGTTGAATATATAAATGAGACTGAGATTGTGAATATTGAGGAGGAGGAAGAAGATGAAGAGATTGATGATCATGCAAAAGTGATGGAAGAATTAGAAACGAATTTGAAAAGAATTGACTACGTCTCTGAATCGGGAGTGTTCGATGACATTTCTCGATATTTGGATAATGGTGGAACAATCGAGCAAGTCAAATCGATGTTAGTAGACAATTATGAGGGAATCGTCGTGACGACTAATTCGCTGATAACTTGGTTGAATATTCTCGGCTTTCCCAAAAATACTGAGAAGAAGAATGTGAGTAAATATTTAGAGAGTCAAATTCAACAAACTTTAATATCTAAATTGAATATCGATCATTTGGACGAATTATATGAGTCAAATGAAATTGACGAGAAACAACTCATCGAAATCATTTCACATGAATCGTGGCGGAAGATGTTGATCTCATTTTATAAAGATCATCCGAACAGTATAATTTTGAATGAAACGATAAAAGTTAAAATTCTCTTTTGAACAATTATTTCAACTCAATTTTATTCGATGTAGTTAATGGCGGAGAAAGGATTCGAACACGAAATTGACGGGAAAAGTCTCGCCCTAAAGAATAGTCAAGTGTTCTGGGCAATTTTCAAATCGAGAATCAACGAACTTTATTCAGCGAGAACTTTCCTCTCATACAACGAATCGTTGACAGAAGTGATGGTTTTAACATTTCCATTTTTAGATTCGTTTAGTTTACATTCATTCTCTTCAGGCGTTAATGTTGAGAAGTGAACAGATTTACATTAATTGTCTTTTCATTATTACGAATATTCTGGAGGAGAATATGAAGAAAAAAGAAGTTTTAGAAAAAGAATTGTTAAATTCAAAAAATTCGACAGAATTAAACGACTCTATAAATTTAGTTCAACTAAGAATTTCCGTAACAAAAGGATTAATCGACGCCATTCAATTACATGTAATAGAAAAGTTGATGTTCAATTCAAATCGTCAAATCATTCCCATCATAGATTCCCGACCATTGGAAGGACATTCTTGTTGATAAATCATTTCCGCAAACTTCTCACAACCAACAATTTCCAGTACGATTCTGATCAGAATATTAACGGTATTATACATTCGTTACAATTGACATATCTCCATAAAGAGACCACTTCTCAAAAATATATCGAAGATATTCTCATTTATCTCGAACAATCGTCAGATGTCAATCAATTATGTTCGTTATTGAAAATGTCAGAAATTATCCGTTAAATATCTTTTTTTTATCCTTTTTTTATCCTTTTTTTTCCTTTTATAGATATGCTGATCGATGAATTGGTTGTACATCGACCTTATTTCAGTAATCGATCGAAATATCAATATTGGCAATTTTTATCTATTGTCGGATTTGACGATTATGTTGAATCGACTGAGAACGTCATTAACACAATAGATATCGCGGCGGTAGAAGAAGAAGGACATGAAGAAGATTGGATTGACACCTTCGAAATTGGGAAGAATCGAGAAGAAATCTTGAAATGTTACGACGCATTAAAGAGTTGTATGAATTGTTTGGAAGAGAAAACAATTTCAAATTTTCTATTAATAATCCCGAAACTGCTCATTTATGTCCGTCATGCAGTTGTCGCTTATTTCGTCATCAAACATATCAGATTGATCGTTCTGCAGACGTCATTCTTTGGTGTTTGTAAAGATCCTGAACCACCACAATTATTGATTCTTGATGAAATCGCTTATTTATGGCCACGTTACCAATACCAGATACTTCAATTACTTTATGAGATTTATTCGAAAAATTATTCGTCCTTAGACGTTCTCATTCAAATTCAATTTCGTCGATTTATTATCGAACGAATTCTCTTCATTTTTACACTCTGTTCAAACAAGAAACATTCTTGGACAATTATTGCGAGTATTTTCCATTGGTTACGATCTCAAACCATTAACGGAAATACGAAAAAAAATAAAAAGGATGAAAATTATCAAGACGAAAAAATCGACAATTCTTTACCGAGATATGCTTTCAATCAAATCGCCGATCTAATCGCACCACCATACGACATTAATTTCATTGAAGAATTTCTTCATTTATGTATCAACGATAAAATCATACCAGGAATCACTTCTCATATCGATCAATTGAAACAACATCCGAGATCGTTAGACGAAGCGAAAATTTTAGAGAAACGACACGAAAAACGTTTTCAGGGTCTCGTCAAATTAAAAAAGAACGAAGATCAAGCCATTGCAACAGTCAAACAATTCGAAACGTTGTTAAATCAAATGAAAATGTCAAAAACGAAACAATCGAAAATGTCACATGTTATTCCGGAAGAATACACAACAGAAGAGCAAATTCGTCAATCTTTCATCGAAGATTATAATTATATTCGACGTTTCTATTTTAAATTCCATCATCTCAATTATCCTCGTTTATAGATTGGTCGAAAACTTCTTATGGTAACTCAACATCTTATGGCGTCCTCAAATTTATCGGTTATTTTTCATATCATTTCTGTTTTCAGATTAGTTGAAAAAATTTCTTCTAATTATTCTTTTAAGTTTAAGGAGTTTTTATTAGGAAAATTGAAAGAATATTTTCCATAATTATTCCATGAAAAATTTCCATAAATTTTTCATAAATTTCCATTGCTTAATCGAACATTCCTAATCTCATTCTGTTATTAATCTGTTTTTAGATCAATGTTATATGTTCCACTATTCGATTCTGCAGGATTTCTTTGGCACTAATTAACTGAAGAGAATTTACTTTATTATTTCCATAATTATTCTATATATATTAAGAATTTGGTAAATAAAATGTTGGGAGAGTTTTGGAGAAGTGCCAAACAAATTAGTAGTGAGAGTAATGGCACTTGGAATATGCAAATTTGAAACATGTTATCAAACCTAATGATTTAGAAGAATGTCTAAAAAAAATTGATTATATTCCTTCAAATAAATCGATATGACTTTTCCAACGACTAACTCTAACTTGTTGATGATGTAAGTAAGTATGAGGTGCCTGTATGGAGAGTTGAATCAATTAAATTCAATAGCGTATCAATGTGCAGGAAGAGATACTGGAGTTGTTATGCGAATAATGAAATATTAATCTGTTTAACTTTAATATTCATAAATTTGAAATTAATAAGAGGCGGACGACAAATTGTCCAGATAACTATAGAATCGTTATTCTGTCTTCCGAACATTGTTGATTTTGATTTGGCTCATTTCTCTTGTTGATATGAAGCTTTATTGATTTTTCTCCATTTAACTCCTACCTTCCTTACCTCTTTCCTTACCTTTGAACGAAGTTCTATTTATGTTGGAGAATTTCTTATTAGTAACAAGTCTTTGTTGTTGGGAGGAGAGTAAATTATAAATCCAATAAATCGATATTTTCAGCCACTTCACCCAAACGACTTTCTTTACAGTTTTTTCAGTTTGGAAAATAAAATTAAAATATTTTCGAAACTTATTCCATTTTTGTTTCTTCTTCAATCATGACCGATTCGTACGGAAGCAAGCAAAAAATTCGTCCTTTGAGCGCCGAATCGTCGTTGGTAACAACAGCGAAACCGAAGGCGAAAGCGGATTGTTGTAAAAAAGTATTGAAATTCTCCTTCTCTTATGTCGGTCTTACTGTCCTCTTGGTATTGTTTACTGTTGGTGGCGGATTCCTTTTCAAATTACTTGAGGAACATGAAGAGATTCGAAACTGTCAAAAGGGTAAAGGTGAAGAACGAGCGTTAAGTGCTGAAGCACGACAATGGCTATTATCATATGTCCAATTTAATGTTTCCGTCACACAATCCGCCAATAAAGATTCGGATGAGAAAGCATTACTTGTCATTCAGGATTACATTCAACAATATGCCATTAGTGTTATGAATATTTCGAGTATTTTTGATTATCAGGTTGGAAAAAATTGTGACACAGAATTCAGTTGGGATCTCCCCAATGCTTGCTTATTCGCCATTACCGTATCGACCACAATTGGTTATGGACATGTCTCACCAAATACTTGGGAGGGACAGATTGTTTGCTTATGTTATGCGACACTTGGAATTCCATTATTTCTCCTATTTCTCGCCAACATTTCAACGGCTCTTGGTAGTTTCTTTCGTTTCACTTACATGCAAGTTCAATTCAATTTTTGGATGTTTTTCATCTAATTTTTTTTAAAGATTTGTTGTCGAGTTTGTTATCGAAAGAAATTGAAGAGAATTAAAGAAATGAAAGAGGAAGGCATCGAATTAGATGAGGAAGAGACGAACGTTTTTTTTTAGAATTAAATTTCATTTATTCGAAATCTCAAATTTTCTAGGTGTCAATTCCACTCACCGTTACTATGGGAATTATTGTGCTCTACATATTTGGTGGGGCAGCTCTCTTCGACTATTGGGAGGATTGGGGACTAATTGCGGCCGCTTATTTCTGTTATATTACACTCTCAACAATCGGTTAGCAATTGAATGTTTTTTGAATTTTTTTTTGAAATTTTTAAAATTTTTTATAGGATTTGGTGATTTCGTACCAGGAGCGAACACAATTGACGGGAAGAATGTCGTGTTGAAATTAATCGTATCTGTCATTTACATTCTAGTCGGTTAGTTCTAGTCTCATTTATCAGGAAATTGAAGAATTGTTCAGGAATGGCAATTCTGGCGATGAGTTTCAATTTGATGCAGGAGGAGATCGTCAGTAAATTCCAATGGATTGGTCAGAAATGTGGATTAGTGAAGAAAGATGCTGACGATGACGAGTTCCCCGATTCGGATGACGAAAGAAAAAAAAATGAGAAATTGGATGATAGTGATGAAGAAGAGAATGACGATAAATACTATGCGGATATTGCGAAAAAGAATACAGCGGCAGTGAACAAAGGTGAAAATTTTTATTCAAATTTCTAATTTTTATCAAACTATCTTTTTGAAGGATTCGAAGGTGAAGTACGTCCTAAATCTCAATTCTCTTTAACGTCTCAGAAACAGAATTAGAAGAGTTAAAGAAAGAAAAATTTAATTTTGAATAAAATCGATTTTTATTTCACAACATTTTCTCTCCTTTTATAGTTTAAAATATTTATTTATCAGTTTTTCGATCCGAAACAATACAAATTATCCCCAAATTATTTTAAGTTAAGTTCTCTCTTTTTCCGCAACTTACTGGGGAACGAAATTGTTCATTTGAATACTATTCTAGTCAATCAAAAGTTTTAAAGAAATTTCTTAATTTTTATCAGACGATTCTCTCCAAAACATTTTTTTTGCGCAATTACAGTGCACCAATTTCCGCCACATATTTCAAACGATTATCATGCTGGGAACGACGACTGCGACGATTATTCTCAATTGGCTTTCCCATAAACAACTGGACGGGCCCTTTATCCTCCTGTGAGATGACGACGTTGCCTGTTTCATAAGTACCGTCGAATGAACGTTCAGATCGTTCGGTGAAATTCTTTGCGAAATTCTTGTGCACATAAGATTGACCATATCGACCGCTATCCGTTGATCTGTCACGTATGGAATGGTTACTTCGATTCAAGTTCTCAATTCCCGAGAAGACTTCGTTCAAAATTTTCCTTTTCTCACTTTCCGTTATAACGGTTCCATCCGAATTATAAATCTCATATTGTTCTTCTGAATTAAAATTTCCTCCCGTCTCATTGATGCTGTTAGTGGAAGTGGAATATGAGTAATCTCCCTTGAAAATGAAATTCGTTCATTATTTCTTATAAATAAATTAATTAACATTTGAATTTTCTTCTCCATAAAGATAATGTTGTGATGATGGAATGTTGGTGGTGGATGATGTTCGAGTGAATTTATTAATTAATTCATTCAATTTCATTGCATTTCTATATTCGATTTTATTAGCAGATCTGGTTCTCTTTGTTGAAATGATCTTACCAGATTGCCGATCAATTAACGGTTTCTTTAGAGATAATATTTTTAAATAATTACATAAATTTTTAAATATTTTTAAAATATTAATAATAACTAATAATTCTTCATCTTTTATGGCATCGACGGCGTTCGTTGTTTGACAGACGTTCTGGAGGAAATTGTCAATTTCTTCTTTCGACAAAGTTTCAGATCGATAATGATTCCGGTACATTGTGGGATCGGCTGAAAATATTCCTAAATTATGAGTCTCTCGCAACACTTGGACACTGGGAGACGAATATTGGACAATTGTGTTCTTTACACGCTCTTTACTCTCCTCACGTTTCTGAGCTTTTTGAACGATAATTTTCCGTTTTTGCTCTTTGTACGGCAACCATCGTTCGACGATGACCGATTGTGGTTTTGCTGGCAATTTTCCCATTTGTTCAATAATCACTTTACGAGGAGGAGGTGGTGAAGCTGGTAACATTTTTTTTATTATCTTCGACTTTTCCATCTGTGGCGGTATTGGAGGTTCCTCACGAACAACCAATACCGGTGGAGTTGGCGGTCTCGTAACTCGTTCGCGAATCACTACAGGTGGAGCGGGTGGTGGTGTCTGTCCCTTTATTTCCTGAATGACTAATGGTGGAGGTGATGGAAGTTTGGGCGGTTGCAAATATCTGATAGCCACTTCCTGTTTATAAACCAAATTATCATTAGTTGACCGTTTAATGATTTCTGGCGACGGATCTCGATTGATTTTGTAGTCTTTCAATGTAAATTGTCTTAAGGCTGATCGTCGACTACTAGAGGGAGATAAATGTGTAATTCGTTGATATGTTTCCGAATTGTTGGAGTTGTCACTGAAATTGAAATTTCCACCGTCAGTCTCTCGAATTGTGGTAGTCATCATATAATTAGAAGCGTTTCCATTTGGTCCTGAAATTAATTGTGGGGGCTGATTTTGAGAAGATGAAGAATAATATTCAGTTTCATGACTCTCTTCAATGAAGGAAGTATCAGGACTAGTCGTTCTTCTCAAAATCGATTGGAGAGGAGATTTCGTCGATCTGTTAGTGGAGGATGCTGTAATAGTTCTATTTTCTAAATATTAAAAAATATTTCATATAAATGAACAAATTAATTAATTAATTAATTTATAAATAAAAGTGAAAGGGAATTATTGGGAAACCTTGCATAGAATCTTTGTGGACATCATCTAAATCAGTAGATAAAGTAGAAAAAGTGGGGAAGATTTCTTCTACTTTTTTCTCCGTATTTGGCGATTCGACAAAATTCGAATTATTCTCACGTAGCGTCGAAGTGAAGGAGGCGATATGGGGAAATTGTGTTCTTCGAATATAACGAAGATCTTTCCCGAGAATCGTTGAATCAGATGATCGTGTTGAAGAATGATTCATGATATTTTTAACAAACGAATTAATATCTTTTATCTGATCTAAATCGACCACTTCGGCTATCGATGTTCCTTCTAATATTTGGCGGACGATTGTCGGGTCAACTTTCTCGAGATGTTCCTCCACAAATTTCTTCTCTTCTCTGATTTGAGAATCGTTTAAATTGTTCTGGTCAAATTCAAGAGAATGAACCTCCTTCGAATCCACGGTTGCTGTCGGTGTTTGGTACGTTAAGACTTTCGAATGATTAAGACCGAGATCGTTCTTGGAAAGGAATCTCGTGGAAGAAGATAATTCTGCTTTTGGGGAAAATCTATTTAATGAATCGGAATTATTATGCAACGATATAGCTGAGTCACTGACATCATTCTCAGAGTTTGCATCCTTCAACATCGTCTCAACAAATCGATTGTAACGTGAATTGAAACTCTTCACGGAAGAGACATGTGACGAGACTGATGGTGATCGTTCATGATTTGATGACAAATGATGGCCGATAGACGAATTGATGAAGTCGTTTGAATTGCTATCATTCAACGAGGAGGAAAGAGTGTTGAAAGATGACGAAGATGATGTTAATAAGGCCGATGATATGAGATTATCGACATCGTTTTTATTATCTCCAAATTTAAATATTTTATTTGACTTATCATCATTCGAATGATGATTTGAAGTGTTATTATTATTGATTCTCTTCATATTTCTATTATGAGGAAAGAAATTAATTTCTTTAATTTCCCCACTTTCCTCATAGATATTCTCCTCATTCCCATCATCATCATTATCATCGATTAATCTAACAAATTTATTTCGGTCAAATCGTCCTTCACTCTCCATTTTTATCTTCTCACCTCCATCATCCAATTTGTACAATGGTATAGAGTTGATACCTGTCTCATATACTATCGGTGTTGACTCACTATGTCGTAATTTGTCTTGTTGTTGTTGTTGTTTGGGTGAATGTAATTCATGAGTCCCATGAAATGATCTTGTCAATTGTTTGTATCGTTTAATATCCTTTAATTTCGTATTGTTAACATTGTTCCCATTCATTTGTTTCTTCATCTTTACAATACTATCCATCTTACTCAACTTATGGTGATTGGATGACGGAATGGTTTTTCGATCTAATCGAATCTCCTCGTATATCGGATTACAAATCGTTTCCTCTACCAAATTCGTTTTTTTTAATTTCTTCTCCTCATTCTTATTTTTGTGAGCCTTCGCAATAAAATATCTGTCCAAAAATGTATTCGTTGCTTTCTGAACGATGTCATTAATTTTCTCCTGTTCACTTCTCAAACGATTCGTTGAATTTCTCACCTTCTCCCATTTACTTCCATTATCATAAAACGGAAATGTTCCATATGACGATTCCTCACTTTCGTCAACAGCTTCATGAAATAACGGATTATTGATCGTCATATAAACCGAACTCGATTTATCACTTTCATTTTCGTCAATCACTTCAGATCTGTTAACGTTTGATGGTAATTCTTCAATTTCCTCTTGTTTCTTCAGAGAATTCCTTAAAGATGCCGATCGCTGTTTAAAAAATGCATTCATGTCTTGTTCGAAACTCTTGTTCGTATCCAACGAACTGGTATCCGTCGTAATTGATGATGAATCGGAAACGGATCGTAAATTTTTTCCTTCAGAAATATAATTTCCGTCATCATCATCATCGTCGTCATTAGTGATGGATTTGAATTCGTCATCCGAAATTATATTTCCTTCATCTGATCGTTCTTCATAATCGATAAAATTCCGTTTATTCTGTTGATATTTCGATGAATATCTTCTCATTCGATCCATCAAATATTGTTCTTCTAATTCTTTCTCTCCCTTAACATTCGTGTCTTCTTCAATCCTTTTCATTCCTCCCCTCAATTTGCCCATATTACCCGACGACATTGAAACCATATCAGGGAAATAATCATCAGCAGAATGATAAGATGATCTGATTGTCGTTATACTTGGTGATGAGGGTGATGGAACGGTATTACTCCGAACAGGTTTCTCCGGTCTCGTTATCAGTTTCGACGATTCTGGATAATGATAATAACCTTTATTAGTATTATTATAAATTCGATTATCTTTCAATAATTTCTTGTTGTTGTTGTAATATGAATGATAGAAATCAGTGTCATCGATCGAATCGATTTCGTCAGGTTCCTCTTTCTCTTCGTTGGCACTTTTTGTAGAGTGACTTCGTTTACTCATTTTAGATTCATTATTCATCGATGACGATTTGTTTGATGGTGAGAAATCGATAGAGAAAGTTTGTTTATATGATGGTCGTTTCTCTTTGAAACTGTTACCTCGACGAATTGTGTGGGACGATTCACTTTTCCCTCGACTCAATTTCCTCATTAAACTTTTCGATAAACTATTTGCACGATCCAACAAATTCTTTTTCTCATTTGGCGAATTATCTACGAAAGGAGAATCGTTCGTTAGAGATGTGGGAGAGCCGATGGTGGATGATGGAGTTGTAGTAGATTTATGTTGATCTTGTTCGAATGATAAACGATGTGTGGATTTCGAACCAAGACTTAATGAGGAATTCCCTAACGATAAATGATCTTTATCAGAATTAATTAATTTTCTTTCTGATAATCTTTCTTGATTATTATTCGTCTTCGACGTTCCAATGGAGACACTTCTCGCTAATGGATGTCTCTTCTTCTTCGGCGTTGACATTGACGTCTTACGTAACTTCACTCGACCATATTCACTCATTTCTCCTTTTGGTGTTAAATGATTTGCAAAAATAATTAATTTCAGAGATTTCAATCAGACTGTTCGAGAATCGACTTTAAACTTTTTTTCTCAAGTTATGACGAAGGACATCCAACACCAATGAACATGTAATTAGTGTAAGAGATTATCTAATGGAAAGAAATTATCAACAATTTCAGAATTATTCATAGATCGATATCGATCTCGAAACTTTCCATCTACATCAACTTCCCATTTACACTCACTTCAAATGCAGGTCCAAATGAAGAAAGTTTTAATCCTTCTCGATTCTAGAAGGATGAAACAATTTCCATCTTATCGACGGCTATGTATGAATGTCTTACATAAACGTCGACGCATCTTCTCTTTTCCGATGCACCGACCAAATTACAATCGTAAATTTTTCAAATCACATATGTTGATGAAGATTAAACGTCTTCGTCAATTCGACGTTTCATTTCTCTTAAGGATAACATTGAAATGGTAATATGATAATTTCCCCAATCTTTCTCCCACCATCATCATTATTATCATCATGATGGTTTTTTAAATAAAAAAAAATAATGAATTCTCTCTCAATCCATCTCAATTATTATCGAACATATCTATCGATTGAAATCTTTTCAATATTCTTTTTTACTAATTCTATTCAGGGAAAGAACCACCAAACATATAGTCATCAATCGACGTTAAATGAATTTATTATTCAAATCATCTCTCATGATATAATCATTCAACAACCATTAACTATTATCATATGGAAATTGATTTCGAATCATCTCCAATTTGAAAATGGTAATCGCTTAATAAACTAACATAATATATCTGTATCATGAGACTTGTATAGCGCCCGATACGAAATCCATCACATTCATTCATTTCATCGATACTTTTCCGTTTATCCGATTTAGATATCAAATATATAACTACGAATATTATTAGTAATCTCGAGAATTTTATTTTCTTTCAAAAATGTTGTAGATTGAATCTGACTGAACAGGATATGACACTTATTCTGAATGACACTCCTCCTAATCATTTTTCTCTTCTCCATCACATTTCCCATCTAAATTTTTCACTATTATTTCCTTCATCATATTCTCCTTATTTCCACAACATAAACTTGAAAGATTTTTCATAATATTATGAAAAATAAATTTTTGGAAAAAACCTGCAAAACGATTATCGATACCTTATTATCTGATTTCCTAGTGAATAGTATAGACAATTTATAAATCGAACAAGGATCTACCGCTTTGATTGAATGCTAAATTAGAAAATGAAGAACATCGTCCACATATTCTCACGACTTTCCATTCTTTATGAGATTGTGATGGAAATGAAAAATGATTAGATTTATGTCGAATGTTGTTGAACATATTCTCAATTAATTTACACATTATTCCTCGTTCATTCGATGATGAGAAAAGAAGCAATGCTCACTGTTAACCTAATAACTTGTTAATCAAGAGAAAATTGATGGTGAGGATGATGATGATGATAATGATGGGAAGAAGGATGAGATTATATAAAACTTGTTAGTAATTATTGGATAAGATCAGAAGAGAAACGAATAATCTAATCAACGAACATGGTCAATGGAAAATTGGGAAATATGTTTCAATTATTTCACTTCGATTCGAGGGACATCCATCGATTTATCCAATGTCAATCAGTTGAAAATGAAACAACATTCAACAACTTCGTTAATCGATTAAAGTTTATTCAATTCATCATCGTGATATCTGCTTGTTTTTTTTTCCGTCGTCAATGGGAAATGATGATTATAATTAAAAACGGTTTAAATAGAAATATAGAGGCGAAAATTGAACAACAGCTCTTAGGCAAAAGTGTGAAATCCAAATAATAATTTAGAGAGATAATAGAAAGCTCCTTGCATATTCGCATCATTAAATTTGATGATAATGGAACATGAAGGAAAGGTGAAAAGGTCTATCTAAATACAAATTCTTTCAAAAAAATTCTATTTCATTTCATGGAAAATTTCAATTATTCAACGTTTCTTGCTTCGTCATCTTTTCAATGTTTCTTCGATTTCTTTTTCTTTTTTGCAGCCAATTCTTCAGCATTCTCCTCTTCATCATCATCATCGTCATCATCGTCATCATCGTCATCATCATCATCGTCATCATCGTCATCATCATCGTCGTCGTCGTCATCATCATCGCCTTTGCCATGTGGTCGTGGTTTCTTTGCTTCTATTCTATATTGTTCGATATTCTCGAGAATTTCATCGTATTCTTCCAGTTCCTCTTCCGTGTTTCCTGAAAAAAAGTTTTAAAAATTAATTACCAAATTACAGACGAGTTGGAATTAAGAAGATGCTTCATTCGATTTTTAGTTGTTTAAACGATAAAATTATTCATAAACGGTGAATGGATAGACGAAGAAAACAAAGGTGCATTTAAAAAATAACCAGAAGCACATTCTTCGCTGCACTCTTCCTTTATAGCTGTGCCGCAGTTTAAACGGTGCATACACTCGTTATAAGATAGGAAGATTGAAGCTTTCTCTCTCGACACGAAATCGACATCTGAAAAAAAAAATCAAGAGAAATGTCGAGAAGAAAATAAAACTGTTTTTCGATTCGGAAACTGACGTGTCTTTCGTTTTCTTATCAGCTTTCTTTGAGGTGGCGCTCGTGAGTTGCAGGGTGAAAAGAATATAGATGAGAAAAAGGCAAATCTTTCTCAGGTTATCACTTCCAATCATGGTATTTGAATGGAAATTTCAATAATTCTCAAAGAAGATAAAGAACAAATGGAAAGCAATTTGCTAAATCTAAGAAATATATCGATATTTATTAAAAGAAAATAAAAGGAAATGTTTTTCCTTTTTCCCAAATGCGTTTTGAATTATCATAATTATTTATTATTAATTTTCAAATTTACGATAGAAGCAAATAAAGTAAATAAGGAATAATTTTATGAATCTGATTATCATCGTCCTTCCAATTACCATGAATAAGAGAAACTAATCACTTATTGGAACGTGTTGAACGTTCGAATTGAATTGATTAATCGTCGATGGGATAAGAGAAATGATTTATATAAAATCGATTATTGTATAATGATAATAACTTCATTTTAATTCATCAATTAGAAGAATAATGGGAATAATTTGAAAAATTAAGTGAATTTCATTTTTAAATTTCACATCCTCCTCAAACTTTCATTAAAACATATCCTCCAATAAAACCATTGCAATGAGGAAAGAATTAACCGACGTGAATTGTGAGAAATCATAAAATTAAAAGAAAGAACAAATATATCATTTACGTAATCTAACAATTGTGAGATGCATTTGGCTATGCATGTGGAAGTAGATTGAGTAGAAAGAAAACTTTTCCAAGAAACTTTTCCTTTTTGTTTTGTATCTCTCCTACAATTTATCCATTTGAATAAGAAAAGTGCATCAACTATTGTGTGGCCGTCTACTACTACGATTAGACAAACGGCGTTCATTTGCATTATCGTTGTTGTTGTTGCCATTATGATGACTATGATCAATAACAGTCTCAGTGTGTATATGTGTGTGTGGGAGAGAATTGGTGGAAGAGAATTCTGTAGGAGAAATTTCTTTTCACAAGCATCAAATCCATCTTCTTCACCGATTTATTTATGTGGAGTCAATTTGAGAATAAATAAGTATAAGAATGGAATAACTTCTCTCCTCTCCCCCCAACTACCTGCAATTAACTAATGATGGCAACTAAATCGTTCTTATTCATATAATTCTTTCATTACATTTCACATCATCAATCTTCAGTTTTCTTATCCCATTCCATTTCATTCCGCAAATACTTCAACTCTCCCTCACTACTTCCCCTTCCTCATCTCCCGATGTAACTGAGAATGTCCGATAAATGTATCTCTACCGTCAAACATGATTGAATAATGAAATAGAAAAAATTTTAATTTAATTTATTTAGGAATATATTTGAATTTAAATTTAATTTAAATTTAATTATGAGAAAAATAAAATTTTATCAATTGATCAATTTTTTCTGTTCTCTGTTTTTGTTTGATGTCATCCCGAAACGTTTCTATCTCCTCCATATTATTATGGATTATCGACTGATAAACAGTAAAATAGAAATCGAATCATCGAATCGAATAGAGAAATATTAACTAATAATTGTTCTTTTTGTGATTGGAGTTGATTAATTCTATCGATATAATTAATATAGATCGAGGGATCTTGGACATTATCAATCTCCTTCAATAATCTTTCATCAATCGACCCTTTCGAATGATGATGATGATAAACCATCAAATCATTTTTCGTCTGTCTCACATCATTTCGACATTCGATAATATCAGCTATTAATTCTTCTTTCTCGAAATAACTGTCTAGAAATTCCTTGATTGCATTCACCACGTTCGCTTGTGACATACTCATTCATCTAAATCATGATAAGAAAATTCTGTTGGAAGAAAAATTTGAAATAATTTACGAAAAATTTGAGGAATTTATTTGATAATTTTAACAACATGTTTCTCCTTCTCCTTCTCTCTCTCACTCTCTTTTTTATATTTCATATGATTTCTCACATTTTCTTGTTTACGTTTCTGCGATTGTTTTATAATCGAATGTTCATTGGCCGCCTGTCGAACTTGTTTAGGCAAATGACGATGTCTGAGAATCCGTTTGATTTGAGGATGATTCCCATAAGTTGATTTTAATTCATTGTTATAATTCATCATATTTCGTTGACGATAATTTTGAATGGAATAATCAGTTGACGCTTGACTCTTCCAAATTCTGAGATTCATATCATCAGAACCAGAAATTAGATATCGACAATCGTTCGTCCATTTCAAACATTTTATTCTCTGCATTCTCTTACCATGATAAATGTCTCGACTTCGACCTTTATCATTTTCGAAAATTCGAATTGTCTTATCATAAGATGCCGAAGCGATTTCCATACCGGTCGGTGAATATTCCACGTCCATCACTGCCATCGTATGACCCATCAAGATATTAATAGGCACTCTCAAATTCCTCATATCGAACACATAACTATTATAGTCTTCGTTTGCCACCACAAATTTCCTCGGTTCCATCGGATTCCATGACAACGAATTCGAACACATCGTCATGACGGATTTACGTAACGGTTGAGATTGTCGATCGTCATATAATAAAATCGATCGATCTGCAGCTAACGATGCTAATAAATTAGTCTACTCAAAAAAAAAATTTTAAATTCAATTTTTTTAAATTTAAATTTTCTTTTCAAAAAAAAAAACGAACTTCTGACGGATTATATTTGACATGAACGAAAGAATCAATTCCCCATTTGAAGGAATTAATCGGATGATTTCTTTCCACATCCCAAATATTCACTTTCTCTCCACAACTCACAAATTTCCCATCATCCTTCCAATTACAACTAATTCCATTGAGAATATTCTAAAACGGAAAATTTCCATCAAAATCGAATTGAATATAAATAATTAAATAACTCCATTTCCGATCGTTTTCATCTTCTTCAAATGTTTTTCATCTTCATCAATTTCATAAATATTAATCTTCTGATCCATTCCAACCTATAAAAGTTGGAGTAATATAATTTCTCAATTATCATAAAATTAAAATTAACAGAAAATAATTGACATGTGCCATGTGAGAAATCTAATCCTTTCACTGATAAATTATGACTCTTGATGGTACTGAGACATTGTCTCGATTGAATATTCCACAATCGAATCTTTATAAATAAAATTTAATTTTAATAAATAATTAAATTTCAACGGAACTTCACCGTCACCAGAACCGGAAACAAACCACGACAAATCTTTCGGATGTTTCATCAAACTGTCAATTCCATCTTTATGACCATCCAACGCACCCATAAATGGTTTGGCGAACACTCGCTCTAATTTGGCGGCATTTAACGCTCGAACATATTCCCGATTATTCTCAAACGGATGTAAAGTCGGATCGAATGATCTTTCCACTTTGAAGATGTCATTTTTGGATTCTCTCGTAAAATCCACAGGATCTCTACTGTTCACTTTCAAATTCTTCACCATTTTATCTATTCGAACATAAGATAGATAAGATATTAAATAGATAAAGAGAGCTCAGAATTCAACTTTTATCACATTTTTTAATTACCATTAAAATTATTCATTCGTTCATCATTTTTATTAAATTTTTATTATTACCATCACAACGGTAAATTAAATTCTTTAATATTTGAATAATTTAATTACTTACTGTTGGGATTAATGGCCGTTCCGTTGTCAAATACCAAATTGAGAGTACCCCAAGGTTTCCCAACACTGTTGGAAGGACTGACAAGGGAAATTCTACGATCACAACCGAGAGACATTTATGAATTCAGTGCCAGTTATTTTGAAAATCTCTTAGAGAACCGAAGTTTCAATTTGAATTCCTACAATAATTAATTTTTTCCAATTCATCTAATTCCAGAGATTACTGATGACAACATGAAACAAGAGATGACAGAGAAGGAATTGTATTTCACTGCTCAACGTCAGAGTACGAGTATCTCGACTGATAATTTTGTGGAGAATAACGCCGCTGCAATTATTCAAGTTACTTCTTCATTCGGCACTTTTGAAATTTTCCAGAACTGGAAATTTTATTCAATTCATATTAGAATGCATTTAGGGAATTTCTTAAACGTCGCAATGCCATCACTCAACCCGATAAACTTGTACATTTTATTTTCCTGCAATCATTCTCTATTAAGGAATTCCTTCGATTTGCTTGTAGAATCGCGAGACTAAAATGCGTGCTATCGTCACGATTAATGCTAACTTATTAGGATATATCACTCGATATTCTTTCCAGATTATGGTTAACTTGTCGTCACCCTCCTAATCATTATTTAACCTGCGTCCTTATTAGACTAACGCTGCCATTATCATACAAAGCACCATGAGAGGATGGCTTGTCCGTCAACTGGTAAGGAGCATGAAATAATTTCACAATTTCTATTTCACATTAATCGATTTTTATCGATTTTGTTCAAATTGAAATTATTTTTTTTAATTTTTTGTTTAATCAACAATTATTTTTATCAATTTTGTTTAATCAACAATTATTTTTATCGATTTTGTTTGATAAAAAATTATTTTTATCGATTTTGTTCAATCAGAAATTATTTTTATCGATTTAGTTGGATCAGAAATTATATTTATCGATCTTTTACGAACTGTATTATGCTTCATCAGAAAAAATTTTAATCATTTTCATTCTTTTTTTATTTGAAAATTTTTTATTCACACCAATTTTCTAGATCCGACATTCTCTACCGGATGATACAGGTTAATACGATTAATGTTGACATGAATTAAAATAAGAAAACCTTAAAACTTTTAGGATTGATGATACATATTAGAAAGATGGATTTGCCCTTCAATTTCCTTCTGGATCGTACAGTCCTAGCGCGTATAGTCGACATGACTAATAGTCCGAATAGTTTAAAATCTCCAGTCGACTCAACTTCTCACATTCTCATTAGAAACGTTATTTAGGTATTACAAAGATTTCTTAAGGAATGAGATGGATATCTGGACGATGGATCCACATAAAGGTAGAGTGCTTTAGAATTGAATTATTAGTTCCTTCTCATTCACCCCAACAGCTGAGACATTAGTAAAGGAGAATTATTTGAAATACAGAGACAGCGAATTTGCTCATCGAGATCCGTTATTTAGTTATCAGAGTTAGACGTTTTAGCTGAACGGTGACGAAAATGAAAGAATCAATTTAGCATTACTTCCGAAGAATCAAGAGCAGAAAGCATCAAAATTACGATCAATGGGAGTGGAATTAAAACGTCTATACTTTTCTCGTCAACGAATGATTTATGTAACAGCAAGTAAGTAGAAGAGATGATTTAATCTATCATGATCCTTTTCATTTCAATTAGTTCGTTACTTGGTGACGAGAAGTAGTAAATTCTTTTATTTCATTTCCTTTTACATCAGTTGAATGATTTTGAGTTCAAACATTTTATGTTTATGTTGTTTGAGGATGACTGGATATTGAGTTTACTTTCTTCTATTTCTCACAGCATTTAAGAATTCCTTTCAATTACGGTACCGTTGGCCCAGATACTTTCTCTATAAGAACAATGTGCTCATACCGAATTTACTGGATAAGAGGGATAGTGAAGTGTGAACTGAACACTCATTGATTACATAAGAATAAGAACAATATTATTATAATAAAACTATTTGAATTTGATCTTCTCATTTCTATTCTCTCTCTCACATAGACGAAGTAATAGCAGCGACAAGAATTCAAGCATCATACCGAGGTTAGATATATATCGAACAAAAATGATATATTGCTTATTATTCCGCTCATCTAATCATTTCCTCTCCAATTCCTTCCATCTATAAATTTATTGGAAAATTCATATCAAATATCAATTCTCCTTTCCCGACAAAATAAAACCTTCCCAAATTTATGTCGTTGTTGTCGTCGTCGAAGGATCAAATTTTATTAATTTATTGAGATGTCGCCAATATCTACACTATCGAAACTACTTTTTTTTTTATCATACGAATAACAACGACATCGGAATAGAAAAGGAAATGATGTAAAATTAATATTTTTTTCTTTTCTTTTCCATCCAAACAGCGAAAGGACGAGAGGACAGCCTCTCCAACCCAACAACATATCCATCCGACGAATTATTTTATTTTTATTTCCGAAAGAATTGTCGACGAATACGAAAATATTTCATTGACCATCATCTCTACTTCGACATAAACTTACTGTCAATTAACTCTTATTATTTGACATTAAACTTGATCGAATCATTATGTCATCGCAATGGAATAATTCCGTTGCCATCGACAATTGATAAATCATTTATTTTCCGCAAATTTTTTCAACCCTTCAACAACTTAATCATATCTCAATCAAATATTGTTAATGAAAATTTGAAAATTGCGAGTGTTCGATCGTCGCTCGCCAATTCGTCAATGACAGTTTACCCAACCGACTTTTCAACTTCCGCAATAGAAGATGATTCTTCTTTTTCGAGTTCGAATCGTCTTTTTTAAACTGTCCAATCGTAATTATAGTGTTTTGTGCCGCTTCTATTATTAGTGTTGGAAGTTATTAGGAAAGATTCTTCCAGTCTATTACGACCATGAAGAATTTAATTTAATTATCTAAACTACATATATTCGAATAACATTCCATTATTGCTTCTATAGAAACATAATAAGTCTCAAAATATTTGTGGAAGAAAAATTGGAAGAAAAATATTTTTCTGTTTGTGACTTGTTGATGATGATGGTGGTGCTAGTAGTGGATATACATCGTCTTATGATTAATGAAATCTCTGATCGTGAAAGGATTATATTCTTTCTTTTACTAATTATCTTAATTTCCCATCTACATCGACGACGGATGGATGTAGACTTTGCGTGCTTCGACGACATTTGTGCTTAATCGTTGAACTACTTCTCTTACGACGAATTTTCCTTCTTCTCTACTGTTCTCATTTCTTCTTCTTATCCAAACTCCAGTAGATAAAACTTTTCATTCTCATCTTCTCATTCTCTTCCCCCTCCCCCCCTTCTCAAAATATCTTCTACACAAAAGGTTATCAAGTCCGAAACAAAATGAATAAAGAAGACAGTTAATGATTTGCATTTTATTTTAACTTTCATTCAACTTCAGACAAATCGATCGATAATAAGAAAGACAACAAAGAAGAAGAAGAAGTTGATATCGATCTAACTGATCCTGAAGTGCAAAAAGCAGCTAGCAAAATTCAAATGACTTTCCGTTACTTTCTTCAACTTCATTCAACATTTCATTTCATTTGAAGGAAAGAAAAAGTAGACAAATCATTCATTATCAAAAGCTTTCTCTAGATGACTTTAGTTTTCTTCCTTTTCTCATAGTTTTCATTATTCAAAATTTCCATTTAATTTTTCTCATAATTTCTTTATCCAAATTATTATCTTCAATTTAATTCAAACAAATTTTAATTATCGAACCAATAACTTTTTGATGGAATAAATTTCAATCTAAAATAATTTTTCTTCCTTTCAATAAATATTAATATATTATATTATAATATCTACTGGACGTGTCGTTATTAACAATCAACTCAGCGAGATTTTCCCAATCAATTCTGGTGTACGTCAAGCTACTATTCTCGGTCCCTAGCTCTTTGGACTAGTTATCGACGATATTCTACGCGATTTGAACGATTCACATAACGTCCATATTGGGAACAATACGTTTCCACACGTGATGGCTTATGCAGATGAAATCGTGATTTTGGACCGGTCTCTCTGTCATCTAAAACGTTCATTCCAACGGATATCGTTACTTCTAACGAACAGAGGCATTTCCATTAATTCATAAAAATGCTGTCTAGTATCAAGGGGGCGACGATCTCTCATGGCTATTCCTCTCAAGT
>JALJEE010002405.1:0-11641 GCA_023231475.1 Seison nebaliae | reverse complement strand
TTAATCAAATAAATTCTTATTTGATATGGAATTTTTTAGTGTTTCTGGATAGAGTTTTTTCTGCTCTATCCAATGAGTGTCGACTTTTTGAAAATCCAAGAAGTGATTTCACTTAAAACTTGGTTTCAAAATGACCCGAATTCGTGATTTTTTTGAAAGAATTTTTCTCTAACTCCATTTGAATATTTATTATTAGGGATGTCTAGGATTATGATTATATGGTTAATGATCTCTAGATTTGTTAGGTTTCAGGTGACTCTACCTCATCCACAAACGATGTATATCCTTCTTGGAATATGACATGGTTAATATATATATATACATATTTATTAGATTATAAAGTATTATATAAAATATTGTAAATATTTGAAGAGTGAGATTAATATAAATTCTGTAAACGTCAAAAATATCGGTCTTGTTGATTCGTGGGACTTCGCCTTATATCTGAGAGATGGTGTATGCTACCATGAGTGTGCACATGATGACGAATATTATTATGGTGTTCTCATTCTGGTGAATCACCGTCCTTATCACTATTTGTGCATTGACTCTGGCGTATCGGCTGATCATGCCGAGATTTTGTATGTAATCTTGATGGTTGGTTGATAGACCTGGTGTGCATACCCATAATCTTCTCGTGTTGGGACTGATATTTATTTGCTGTCGTTGTCAAAATGTCCTGCTTGGATCTTTAGACCTGTTGGTTTGATGTGATGATCTACCTTTGACGTTATATCCACGAATTCTTGTATTATTGTTATTAGAACTGTACCGATTGTGATTGGGAGGTTGATTTCTATAATTACGGCTCCTGTTGCTCGTACTACTTAGTCGTCGGATGTTATTGTCTGGTGTGGATGCTCTCAGACTCACCTGATTATTTCTGCGTGATCTGTTCGACACTGGTGTGTGGAACTGTGTTTCGTCCATGCGTCCAACTATGTTGTTGTTATAATCGCTATGGGTATTTATCATACGCATATTGTGAGAATTTCTCACGTTTTTTGGTGTGCGACTCGCATTACTATTACTATGTAGTTCTGACGGTTGTAGGTTGATTTTTACCTGTTTGGGGGTTCTATTGGGTTGAGTTTTGCCTCCTTGTTGTCTCTTCCGGGGGTTAGAGTAATTACCCTGGTAGGACATGTTATTATACTCATTATTTCTGACCCGTTTATTATTATTCTCATCGCCGATTGTGACGTATTTGTCATATGGGGTTGGGGTGAATTTACGTTTTTTGTTGATGTTCGTATTGTTCTGTCCCATGGATTCATTCTTTTTAATTGCTCCACTCATCTGCATATTTTTCACTTTATTAGTAGTATTATTATTGCTGATGGCTTTTGGGAGTTCAATTAGTTGTTCGACATTGTCCATAATTTTATGGTGTCTTTTGGCATTGACATTTTTGATCTGTGTCAATCGTTGCTTTTGTTTCAGCAGGAATGATGTACTCTTTGCCATTGATTGTCGATCGTAAAGTGAACGTTCGTTTATATTAGATCCGTTTCCGATCTTTTTGGCAATAATGTACCCTTCACAAATCTCAGCTAATGACTCAATGTCATATAGTTGAATGTCATGTCCAAGCTCCTTCCTTATCATGTCCTTTATTGAGGCCATCATGAATTTATTGAGGAGTTTAAAATGATCCATATTATAATTCCCAGTTGTCTCGTTCTGTTGGTTGATGACTTCTCGTTTGTGTTCAATCATGAACTTGAAGTTTTCCATCAACTGTTTGTTCATATAGTCATCTTTCTTCCACAAATTCATGGGAATAGCCGCTTTCTCAATTTGTTTCAGTATAGTATCTGACTGTTTCTTGAGGATTATGTGCGCTCTGACTATTTTGAACAATTCCATATTACTTTGGAAGTGAGACTGTGTATCATCCTGAATTTGTTGTTCTGATGTCGGTATGTTGAGAATGGATCTAAGATATTTATTGACCTCTATGCTCTTATAGTTCTCTGTTTTTCGGATATGATCTGGCCAGATTCGTTCTCTGAATGTGTTATCATTCTTATTGTCGTACATGAATGTATGGATGATGATAAATGCCAAAATCTGGATGTCCATCGAATCTAGTTTGGGTTGTAAGTCAAGCATTATTGTCTCTTCGCCAAATTGTCCCAATAGTGTCGTCATATGGTTGATGGTTTGGGTGAGGGCGGTTGGTTGAGATCTGACTTTTTCAAAGTTATAGTTAGTTCTTTTGTTATTTGGAAGACTTTGTAGAAAGTTTCTGATTATGAAGATAATTTGGTGATACAGAGTGATGTTCTCGTTCACATGCTTTCTAAGTTCTTCGTTCATATCCAGGAGTGTGATGCTTTCTATTAGTGTATGTGACCACTGTATTTTTAAAGTTTTCCTTCCAAACTGTTCGAATTCAGATTCTAAAATCGACTTTTTCCAGATTGTTGATGCTTTTTTTGTGATCGTCCTGATGTTCTCTTCATCTATCGATTGACGTTTGAGTGTATTTATTTTATTAATGTTATTATTTACTACACAAATGTTATTTGGAGTTTGTCGTATGATGCGATTATTGATGATCTTGTTCACCGAGTTTCTAATATTGCATAGATTTATTTGTGTATCCCCTTCTACTGCTCCTGTGAGATTTTCATAGGCCATTTCTCCGCATTTCACTGGGGATTGACTACATCTCTTTTCCGACTTATCGAATTTCCTTTGGTTCCTTTCTCTTTGGGAAATAGGAATGTTTCGTGCGGTGTGATTATTAGTCGTCTTCGTCATCATATTATTGTTTTGCTCCAGTTCACTATTGCTATCTCCTGTTAACGAATCTGCCTCTATTGATTCTAGGTGATTAGTGAGTTCCTCGATGATCATATCTTGTATGTTTTGATCATAGGGTGATGATGATGAATGAGGAGTCTGGTTACTTCCTGTCCAATCTTTTAGATTTGAGTCACTTGTGTTTTTGTGCTCTATCCGTAGTGGGGATGTGGTTAAGGGATCATTGATCGTACCACTCAATTTGTCGACATGTTTTTGTTGTGTCGAGGTGGTCATATGATTTAAGGTGTTCGGTACCCTCCTTGGTTCGAAAATATCTTTAATATTGGATGAAGTGAATGATGAGATAGATTCGGGTGCAGATGATGAAATGGATTCCGGCGAATCACTCTTGGTGTGGTTTCCCATGTCAAGTATGTTATTCATGTCTTTTGATGATCCTTGCTTTTTAAAGGATGATTTTAGAGACTGGGGTATGATTTGATCGATTTCATTCGACTTGTGGTTCCCATTGAACATTTGTTCGATGTCTCTTAGTTCATAGATGTATCCACTATTTTTATCAACTATTCTAATACGACCCATCGACCACAATCTGATTTCGAATTGTGTCAGGAATTTTTGTGTGGCCTCTAGTGTATGAGTGATTAGTTCTGTTGTGATTAGTGTCTGTATTTCTGGCCATATTATTAATGATTTGAGGTTTTCTGGGATTTCTGGACAATGATCGACAATAGGTATTTTTCTTAGTCTAATACTGATTTTGTCATATATGAATGGGATATCATTATATTGTTGTCTCAGAATATCTCTAGCTCGTTGTTCCAGCTCGCAACTGTTGTCATAGTACGGTCCACCATTGTATGGATTCAATTCCATGGTTATCTGTTTAAAAGGAGAAACTGTAGAATTAGTTTCATAAACAGTTTGTGGTATGATCCGTGAATATGATAGTTTTGTGGTTATCATTATGTTTCTCTTTTTTCATTCTTCTCAAACCCTAATATCCCCGGGTCAGGTCGGGTGGGTTGGTGAATGATTTATGGCTGAGACATGATATGAATGACGATCAATAATGATTGTGTGATCATTTATGATTGTGTGATCATTTATATTACGGTATGACTCAAAACCCTAATATCCTAAGGTAGGGTCGGGTAGGTACGGTGGGTTTGGTTCAGGTTTGCTGTGAGTGCTTATCCGATGTATTGATGGCGCTACGTATTACGTTAGTCGCATCATATCAAATTAAACGCTACATAATCTAGTTAGTCGTTACGCATCTTTTATGCGTCATCGTGATCTGTCAGCTCATCAGCATTCCCCAAAACTCCATTCCGTGTGTGTGGATTTGATTTTTAAATTAAAATCATTCATATTATACTATATTATTATATTATTATTACCATTATCATTATCATTATCATTATTATTATTATAGTCGTTGATCAATATTCACTCGATGGTGATCAGTATTCACTCGATGGTGATCAATATTCACTCGATGG
Source organism: Seison nebaliae (assembly GCA_023231475.1). Classification (NCBI taxonomy): domain Eukaryota; kingdom Metazoa; phylum Rotifera; class Pararotatoria; order Seisonacea; family Seisonidae; genus Seison; species Seison nebaliae. The sequence continues at coordinate 7,361 of JALJEE010002405.1, read as the reverse complement.
TGATTGTATTTATAATAAAATAATGTTGTTGTAATGATTATGGGTCGATGTGTGTTCTCTCGATGGAGTCCTCTCAATGGAGTCGATTTGTTGAACTACACATCTCATCATCAGTCGTCATAATCATATATTTATGTCACATTGATTATCATCAATTATAGTATTTTTTTGTGGAATCGTCTCATTCGAGAACTCAAAAAATTGAAAAAATGAAAATCGCACGTCCTTGTTTTTACTCAAGGGAAAAACAATAAAAATAAAGAACTCAACACAACCCTCAAATGTGAGGGGTACTCTAATAGTCTGTTAGTGGGGCCTGGTTAATGATTATGATCTAGAGTAGTAGTAGTGATATTCTTACTACATCCGTGAGCTAGTGTAATGATGGTTTTACTGCTACACTCCGCCCGTGACATATATTGTCTCAATATGGATGGTGCTCGGTGTTTTGTTGCAAACTGATGGGACTGATGAGCTTTGTGCGATTTCTACTTATCGCTCATAATATTCTTTGTCTTAATATTATTTTTCTAAATAGACTTTTCCATACATGTCGTCTAAAGAGGTTACCCGCGAATCAACTGGTATCGATCGAGAAATCGCTCAAGTGCTCACTGAACTTGCGCGTATCGATCGGGACTCATAATCGGGAATTTGGTGGAAACTGTACTGGAGGCGCACATAAATAATCATTTCTGTTAAAATCTCGTATGGAGTTTCATCTCATTGTTGGAGATTAGTCTCATGTGGTCACTGGTTTGCGAATGGCAAAACCATTATAATTGTGGTTTACGAGATCTCCGGTGTTCATATGTGTCCATGGATGACAAGCATATGTTGATGGGTGTGTGTGTTTGTGAGTGCATGTATATGTGTGTGCGCGTGTTCATGTGAGTGGGAGAAAGGAGGATACATGAGTGTTCGACCATCACACATTACTTAGGCATCACTATACAATTTTGCAAACCAGAAATCCTACACTACAGCACATCAATGGAGTGGCAAATGAATGACTTTACAATGTTATCTTGTCAGATATGGTAAATTATCTGGCAATAGTCATGTTTATATATCAGTTTTGAAAACTTTATGCTTATAATAGATCCTACTTATCCTCTGATATCTTGGCACAACTAAATGGTGCTGAGTTAGCATTTTTACCATTTTTTTACAATGTGTGTTTTCGATATACTGCAAGAACTTAAATAAAATTATAGATACGAGATAATTCTAACACTATTATATATCATTTACTTAAACTAAAACAATCCTTATTGTGAACACGCGTCTCAAGCAAAAACCATGCTGATGACGGGTAATATCGACATCGAGATACTGTCACGATGGACATGATATATGAGTGTGAGGTGGAAAAATACGTCCGATTACACCAGATAGGTGTTGGATGGTTCGAAAATTTTGTAAAAAAGATGTGTATGATGAGAATGTTGGAACTGGTCAGACTAAACACAGGTGAATAGAGTTTGAGCGCTTTCGCCGTAAGTATCCTCAGGAGTAACTCTTGGCTCATCAGAAACTCAATGGTCTTCATTTATCTCGACTAATCGCTTAGTCTTATGAAGTCACCGTTGTATGGGTTAGTTGAACCAGTTTATCTCATTCTCTTTTTATTTTTTCATGCAATTTTGACCTATCTCAACTATTCTTTCCTATGGTTATAATCGTAGAAACGTTTGATCACTACTCACTCTCGTTGATAAAATCGATTTCAACAAAAAAGGATATTATTGTTGTTTTTTTGGTTTAGTGCTCATGAATTGAGCTGATACACGTAGTGTAAGAATTTTGTGATCTCGTGAACTTGAGATAAGATTGATGGATACAAAAGCGTTTTACAAACCTGATTATGAATGCCGTTGAAAACTGAGATTACAGAATAATGATTAGTTTCCGTGATTGCTGATCACTATCATAGAATTGATAACTTATTCAGAATATGAATTTATTATTATTAGTAGAACCTGTCTTCCGAAAAGAAACGCTGAGCGTGAGGAAGGTATGATGGGTCGTCCGTAGAGTTTGTTGACTTGAATTATTCCAATGACGTGACTGTGACGTGGTGTGATCGTTGGTGAGACTTTGACTATTTTCGAGAAAGGTTATTGATATCATTCGATATCTTCCTTATATTATCGAACGTCAAATCGAGAATGCGATTGTAGGAAATTGAAAATGAGAATAATGAAGAATGATAATGATGAAGATGTTGTGGATAAGGCAACGCATATCATCTACTTCTCTCTCTTTTTTTGTGGGATTCCATACATGCACGTGCACGCTTGTGACTTTTTCTCATGGTTACGTCTCTGATCAATGTTTGGAGTGGATTGGTGTGAGGGTTGTAACTCTCTCCTCTTTATGTGTATATGTCAGTTATACTGTCACCATTGTTATCTACACTCGTTACAAAACGGGATTTGCATTAACTCTGTCTTATGATGCCATATCATGGGTGAGTATGCATGTATTTGGAGATTGTATCTCTGGAATAAAGTGGGACATGCGATTCTACGCATCTTTGGTCCTTTCTCCCTATACACGCATATATGTGATATTTTCGATGTCATCATATGTTTGTCTGGTATCGCGTTCTCACTGGTTTTTTCATCCTTTCGCTGCCTCTCTCTCTCGCTCTCTCGCTCTCTCTCATACTCACTCTCTTTCTTGAGTGCATACTGCATGTATGTATATGTATGGAGGAGGAGGAGGATGAGTAAATTTATATGGAGCGTGTGCATCTGCACAAGGATGTGACAGTAGACTCTCTTGGAGCTTTGATCTGTTGTGGACAATTTTACACGAGCTCATGTGCTGTTATGTGTGTGTATAGTCCAGATCATATTTTGTCATATGTGGAGATTAAATTGGATGACCAGTGGTCTGCTGTGTATTTTCTTAGGGGAAAATTTGTATTCCTTGTCCCGCGTCTCTATCGTCCATAGTAGATTTTCTACTATATATTTATCAAGACTATGTTCGGACACTGGACATATCTCTCATGGACTTTGTTGATAGGACATAAAATTTGTGGGTCACTTTTACTGTCTGGGGTGGGATTTTCAGTCTCCTCGCCCTGTCATGATCGTTGGGAATGGTCAATACTCATATTGGATTAATAGTTCTCTAATTATCAATTATGTTGTGTCCTTGATATGTGATGCAATGACTCTTTACGAGTACTCGGTTGTGCCAGATATTGTTGTTATATCTTTGTGGCAAAAGTGTCTAGTTGTTACACAATTTTTTAAGCACTATGTATGCGATGTGCGATGTGATTTAGAGCATTGTTACTTACTAATGGTTAGTTAGATAACAGTGTATATTGACATGAGCATATTGCTAGGGTTAGACATTCTTATGTTCATCATAGTATCATAGAATGCTAATGCCAAACTAGCTTGCTCAGTGGAGTGCTCATCAACTAGGGAAGTTGGATAGTCACTAGGCTGAATATGTGATAATATTCCACCCGAAAATTCAACCGAGTTCAATCACTGATTTGATTTTGGAGAGTTGTGGTCGGACTCTCTGAATGGTTTCGTTTTAAATAAACGGAAACTCTATAAAAAGTAGATTTGAACGTAGGTAAATAGAGTGAGGTTAGAGAGTTTTTTTCGCAATGTGTGTGTTTAGAACATTATGCCTTTGACTGATGTCGTCTGAAGGTCCGTTCATAAATTGCTCTCTCAGGTTACTTGAAACTTATTGTCTAGGAGATTATGTCTTACTGTCCCGTCTTTATAGTTTATGATGAAGTATATATTTATATGTATATATGTTAGATCGGGACTAGTAAAATCCTCTCTTAGAATTATCAGGGATAATATGCAATAGTTTGTAGGACTTCTTTGATTGGCCCTTAAAATCTGACAATATATCGGCGTCACAGGGTGACTGGCACATGGTAAAGTGTGCTATCAAGATTTTCTTCTACGTTATGCCTATCAGATGTGGTTATATCATACCTAGACTGCACGGATACTCTATTTTTTGTATAGATAGATCTGGAGATCGGTTCTTTGCGGTATTGAGTTATTTACTCATCCGTAGATTAAAGATCGACTCTTTGTGGACGTTGAGTTGTGGTTGTCAACTCATCCACAGATCAGTGGATATTTATAGTGTCACATTCGTTGTGATTGACTATGGGCCAGGACTATTATATAAGTGGAGAAAATTACGTGGAGTTCTTATGATGAAAGGACAAAATAAAAGTGCGGAAGTGAGGATAAGTTAAATATTATGATTTGGAATAATGACATGTGACTTGATGGATGCATTGTTGGATTATCAGATTGGAATCATTTTGATAATTATGTTACAAGCAAGAGATTGATAATCGGCACTCTTTTTTTATTGATTATGATGAGTATTCATCATGATCTCTGTGTGATTGAGATCATGTGAGATCTTAATTAATCTATTCGTCGACCTTAGATTAAAGCTTTAATCAATTATGATTTGTCTATTGATCGACATTAGATTAAAGCTTTATGATTTGTCTATTGGTCACCCTTAGATTAACGCGTTAATCAATTATGATTTGTTTGGTAGTCTTGAAATTCTTCTTGATCTATCCAAATTGATTAATGTGTGTTCATTCATATATATAAAAGAGAGCGAGTGTGCATATATCAATATTTATAATTCTAGGAATGTCTCGTTGAGTGTGAGAGTGAGTGTGTCATTGATCTTTCTGATCATTTTTTTGGAAAAAAATTATATTCAATAGAAGTAATATCGTAATATATATTTTTTTCTTTCTCTCTTTTTAGAATTTCTATTTTTAGTATTCAACGATAATGGTGAAACGCTGTAATACTGGTGACCAATGCCCTCCTTCCAAGTCTCGAAAGATATATGATTCGAAAGATGAGAAAGAATACGCAGTCTCCAAGATATCTGATTCGAAAGATGAGAAAGAATACGAAGTCTCCAAAATATTTCATCATTCCGGAGAACATCAAAGTCCGGATGAGTTATTCTTAATATATTGGCGTGGGTACGACGAGAATTCGCGATCAATATTACCACGTCGTGAGTTGACCGGTTGTGCTATGTTGATGGAGCACTTAGATGCATTCGTGGAAAAGCGTAAACCCATTGTTCCTTCAGGAGGTATCGTAGATTCTGGTATTAATATTGGTCAATTATTGGTCGTGCAGGAATTATTATATAAGGAAGCCGTCGATAGAAAAGAGATCTGTCCGGAGATTGTACGCTATCTCAATCATGCTCAGCGGCGAAGAATAGATGGACAGATTGATGGGCGGGTTGGGCGATCAACCTGCATGTCGCGAATTAAGAATTTATTGCGAGTGGATGGACCAGGATTATTGCTCGATTATCAGCTTTATCAGAATAATTTGGGAGCTGGCCATGGTCCATTTCACACTGTCATTATATATCGCTTACGGACTGATGTGTATTACTATGACCCGTCACTACGGTTGGAGACCACTGAAGTCGATGGTAAAGCTCCGATTCCTGGAATTGGTTTGGTACGAAACATGTGTCAAATGTTTAGACGTACGTTCGGTCACCATGTTCGGATGTTTCAAGTGTTTGACCGAATCGAACAGGAGGAAGAGAATTGCTTTCTTCGTTGTCTGGCCCATATTAAGACATTGAAGAGCAATATCAATTCAAAGGTGACGGTATCTCCTTGGCTATATTTGCCGATGTATTATCGATGTTATTGAGTGACCGTATTCTATTTTATGTTTTTTTCTTTCCTTTTTATATTATAAGAATTATTTCATTTTTTTCAAATAATAAATTTTGTCTCTTGACCAAAAATTCTTCTTTCTTTATTCATAAAACATTTTGTTAGGAACTACTTAGTCCATTGTTTTTAGAGGATTTTGGTCGTACCAATCAATGGAGTCATCACTTCCATTATTCCTTGTCAGCTTCTGCTCATATTAGGTATGGTATTGTGAGGAAATATTGTAGTTTTTTAATTAGTCTGCCTCATTATCCCTATCATGGGATGTCATTGAGTGCATGACAAATTTGTGAGAATCATGTTCATCTCTCGCCTTGTTCCGTATATAAGGTGGGATGTGATTTCTCAAATATTATTGTTGTTAGCTTTTCATTGTTTCAAGCTCATAATGGATTATTCTGAATTTGATGATGTGACGATTAAATATTATCGTAATAGCATATCGAATACTCATTTGTTGCCATGGGTATTGGCAGATCCATGTTTGAACAAGATTTTCCCTCCCACTTTGGCGCGGTATGTAAATATACGCGAGGTCCATAAACAATTTCTCGTGGATCGATGTGCTGGTGTAATAGTACAATGGGGCAGTTCACAATATGGCTGTATATATAGGTTCGAGACTCATCGTACTTTATATTATTACGTGCCAGGACTCAATAATCTTGAGAGTCAGCTCTCTCCTTATGTTGACGATATATTATATTTGTTGTCACGACGTGGTGGGTGGACCATACAGATTGTAACTGATTGGGATATTGTGGATCCTGTTGATGTCAATCATCATTTGTTGAATCATTGTCTCTCCCATTATGCTCAATGTTATCTCTATGGTGAGTGTGAATTGATTGGGAAGGAACTCGTCCAGTATCGTGGCTAGTGAATACTATGGCAAACCAGGAAATTGGTGGATCGTTCGAGAATTCGTAGATGCTTTTCAAAATATATGTTATTCGAATCATGGATTATTATTATTATTGTATACAAAGATTTATGATTTTTTTGATAAAATATATAAAATTTATAATATGATCTACTTTGTTTCTTTATGAAATCCATTTGTCATTATTAGTTATGAATATACTTTTGTGTCAAATTCTCATTTAATGACATTGAAATTATTGCATACATTAGTTTGATCTCAAGTTTTCCGATTAGTATTTGGCAGCTATAACAACAGACTATCCAGGACGTTGTATATGATAATAATGAAGTAAGTTTTTTTGTTGTAATCCTATATAGACCACATGGATTTGTACAAATTTTGCAGCGTTTTACGCCAATGCATTAATCGGTTATGTCTTGAAGATTTTGTTGGCATTGTTCTTCGACGTTAATGATAGAGGTCGGTAGGTGGTGGTATCATGCCGTATATATTTGTTATATTTATATCCTGAATATGGTCGGTAGGTTGGTGGGTCTAATGATATAAATTCGATATTTTTGGGTTAGAATTTCATTATTCTGATCATTGTCCACTCTTACACTTTAATTGAAATTCAATTTTAATCAAATAAATTCTTATTTGATATGGAATTTTTTAGTGTTTCTGGATAGAGTTTTTTCTGCTCTATCCAATGAGTGTCGACTTTTTGAAAATCCAAGAAGTGAT
>JALJEE010002404.1:0-12709 GCA_023231475.1 Seison nebaliae | reverse complement strand
GTAATTTGGATAGAAATGAGAGGGTAGTGTGAGTCCGTGCTTATGTGTGAGTCATATGTGATGATAGTTTGATTGGGGATGAGGGGGTACTGCGAGAATGTGTGTTCTGTGGAGAATATGAGTTTGTGTGTACGGCTGCATTTTATGCCTGGCAGTGAATGTATATTATCTGATTTTTATTGCTTGTTAATGTACATTATATGGCGGGAATGGTAGTTGGAGTTCGTTGTAGGTTAATTACAGCTGTTGTCCATCCTACAAATTTGAATTAAATTATACATCCTGAACTAGCCAATTTATCTGGTTGCAGCGATTTAACGTTCAATCCACCGAAGAGCTCACAATTCAATTCAAAAGCAAACCATAGAATTTTTAACCAAAACTAAAGCAGGAATTTAACCGGTCAACCAAATCAGGAAAGGGAACCGATAAAGTATACAAACAGCAATGGAAATCGATCGTCAAAAGCGTCAAGCACCAATTGGACCACCACCACCAAACCTTCCTTCTAGGAATGTTAATGTAGGGTGGTCCTTAATGACCCCAATATTTTTGGGCTATTCCAACGTAAGTTCAATCATCTAGTAACCTATCTATAATGCACTCTATCACGCTATCAACCATAACTATCACTCATCTATCACCATCTGTCGAACCAATAAGATACTGGGAACTATCAAACTATCATTAATAATATCGATAAGTCTTACAGTTGGAGAATTATCAAGTCCTGGCACATAGTTACTACTTATCAAGAGATTTTCTCTAAATATTTCATATAACCACACATTCTTACCACATAACCACAACTGTTCACAAGCTACGTTCACCAGACAATAAATAATTAAGGTCCAGAATTCAACTGTTTCAGGAGAGACCGAAATACAATATTTTATCAACCTACTAAAGAAGAAGCGAATTCAGACCAATTTGGCTCCATCTTTCACTGGAATTATTCTTTTCTAACTGTAGATATTCTATCTACTTACACCTCTTCCGGTATTCCTCTATTACGTCTCATCTCCGATCCATTTTTATTATTCTTAACGTCATCCAACCTCTTTCCGTCTCATACTTCCGCCTCACCTAAAAGATAGAATAGAAATACAACATTATTATTTCATTTACGACACATTACGTGGTCGAAAAAGTTTATTGAATGAAAACGTTAATGAAACTAAAACGGAATCAGTTCCAAATCATTCAGATGATAATGTTGATCGATTATCTCTCAATCTTACCAATTTGTCTTATGAACATCCGATTATCATTAACAACATCCCATTCTAGTAAGTTGAGTGTTTGTTTCCAACAATCGTATCAGAACCAACAACAACGATTTAATGGAAGAAAATTTAGATTTGAATAAATCGTCGATTTACGTGATACTGGGATATTTCGACGATGAATTATCCGCATTCCGATTGTAACGTACTTATTGTCGTACTAATTGTAATTAATGTGCACCTATTTTCACAGTCCAGTTTCCAAACATATTGGAGTTTTCATTAATAAAGTAATAAATGCATTTAAATTATGAAGAATGAATAATTTTTGTCAGTTAATTTATTTATAATTTCAGAAATCGGGAGACAACATATCGACTACATCAATCCAATGTTGATACGTTTGTTTGTGTTTATTTCCTTTTAACAACAGTTCGAATAAAGGTGTTAACGGTTCCAAACCAGCTGGAATGAGATGAAAGAAAGGTATTTTTTCCTGGTAATGTTGGTGAAGATTGGGAATACTTAAATAATTTCGTAAGTTTCTACAAAAGAAGAAGAAAACTTCCGATTTTATTGACGCAATGATGTAACCAATTAATATTATTAATTCACAAAAATCAGCATTCTGCCATACATTATATATTCGATTTTTAGATATTTTATTCTCTTCCGCAATATGGTTCTCCAGTCTTAGATAATTATTATAAATTTCACTGATATAATCAGTTTCGGAAAAATAATAAAGCTTTATACTTAATCCATAATCTATTAATACAGGCATTACATAAATTTTTCCGTCTGATAATCGATGTAAAGTTTTTATAACATTTATTCCGTGTATATCCGCATGTGCATTTGCAATATTTTGTAAAACAACATTCTCTTCTGTATATTGGAAATGATTTATAGTAAAATGAATCACTTCGACCTGTTTCAACAACATTATGAAAAATACTAAAAATTGTCTTAAATTGTTTGAAAACGGAAGTAAATCATTCCTAGGCTGTAATTGCGATCCATTAACATAGTCCGACATCATACAATATTCTTTAACCTGAAAATTGAAAGTTATATTGTTAATTACTTGCGCAATTACACTCTGAACTGGTCGGTTTGGAGTTGCTAAACCTAAAAATCTGTGCTTTGGTAATAATGTTATTGGATGATATCTTTTTGCATACATCGCATTGGCTTCAAACAAAAGAAAATCAGGACTCGTAACGATTTTAATCACAAAGAAAATGCGTAATTCTTTACTCACCGCACAAACTATGCCTTGGTTTCCTTTACCTAATAAATGACTAATATACGTAGTAGATATATTGGTAGGTGGCATTGGCCGATCAGTCAAAGAAAACATGTAACGAAGAGAGTTTTCATTACAGTAATCTTTTGAATGTTTCATAGGTTCTGTGTTTACCGTATAAATAATATTGTTCGAAATCGGTTGTACATAATTTCTTTCTGCTTTCTCCCATTTATCTTCTCTTATTTTTGGTTCAACAGGTAAAATGGACGAGCTGAACAAAAATGACAACAATATATAACATGTACTTAAAATTATATTATAAAATAACATAAATAACAGAAAAAATAGAAATGGAAAAGGAAAAGTTAAAAATGAAAAGCAATCATGAAAATGTTCAAGTCAAGCAATCAAGTCAATTTCTATTATAATGAGTCAAGTTAGGATTAAACGGGGTACTTTTGTTCGTGCGAGTTACATAATTTAAATTTTTACGAAATCTCCCGCTTTGCAGTCAGTGGTAGGAGATTTCTAAGTTGCATATTTGGTCAGAAAATTGAAATGAAGATTATTTTAGATTTAAATTCTGGAGATTGGAAAAATAATAAAGTAGAAATATAATAATATGAATAATAGAACATTTATTTGACATTCATACGTTTATTAGCTCTTTGTATGAGAAGTTTCTGAAGTAGCTGGACTCAGGATTTATTTAATTCAAATTCAAATAATAAATGAAGTCAGGAAGAGGTTCTTTGACGACGATGGAAAGTAGTTATGAAAATATGGAAATGAGGAGAGGTTAGGTGTTAAGAATGTATGGGTAAAGTTTAGGGAGAATATATTGATAAGTAGTGATTATGTGGGAGGATGAATGATAGTTTGATAGTTGTCATTATCTTATCGGTTCGATAGATGGTGATCGAAGAGTGACAGTTGTGATTGGTAACGTGATATAATCCATTATATATATAGGTTAAAAGATGATTGATTGCCCATTAAACGTAGAGTAGGGGATAAAATATTAGGGTCATTAAGAAGCAACAGCACTACATTTCCTTAATTAGTAATGAAGTAGTCGACTTGAGACTATAGTAGAAAAGAGTTCTTGCAACTAGGAACAGACCTCGCTTTAATCAATTGCTCACCAATGGACGCTTGCGTATTTATCAATAGACAATCACAAGGTCAATAAAAGAGCAGTTGAATTTGTTAACCATATCTTTCCCACTATTGATTAATATATTCACATCGACCGGGGATAGATTGATTAAAAGTAATTAAAGATTCTGGTTTGTTTGAGAAAGTTCATATGTCAAATAAATGTTGTGTAAATAAGAAAATCTCTTAGCTAAGAGATATCTGCACAATATCGATTCTGTGCAAAAATCTGATCTCGCTGAACCGAATTACGAAATGTGTGAGACTCTTTATTCTCCGAGCAAATTCTTCTGTTTTTACTATTCACTACGTCTTCCTGAATTGTCCTAAGAAGAAATGTCAAGAGCATCATCGAAAGATTCAGGAACATTAATTGAACAGTAACAACAAAAAAAGATAACCGATTGTTTCTTTTTCCATCGAATAATGGTTAACTTGCTTCTTTTTCCAGGTTAACTTCTTTCCGTTTAGAGAAAAGAGGGTTAACATGTTTCTTTTTGCTTAAAAGGGGGTTAATTTCATTCTTTTTCGCAAGGTTAACATCTTTCTTTTTGGATGAGTATGGGTTAACTACTCCTTGAAGGTTAACTCCTTTCTGGAACCCATGAATTGCCATACCCAGAAAATTTACGTTCATCTCAACTAATGTTTTCATATTCTCATCCATGGAAGGAAGAGAAATGTTAGTTAAGATTTTCGATTTTTCTTGATTATAAACAATACATCTCTCAGCTAACTTGGAACTAATAAATTCAATTCTTTCTTTTACATTGTTTCACGTTATTACAATAAATGAGAATGTTGTCGGCATATGCGAAGATTGATGGAAAACTCTAATTACCAACTTTAAAAGAGAAGCTATTGTTAGCATCTACAAGAACTTTATCAATAATTCTTCCAAAAATCCATGGAGCGAGAACTGAACCTTGCCGGACTCCTTTGTTAATCTTGAATAACGACGAAGATTCTGATTTATGTAGGACTCTTATACCATCAGATCAGGAAATCGAATCAAACGCTTAAGATATTTTAACTTAAGATATAAATTTAGTGTCAGAAAATATTTAAACGTTTACTTATAATATAATTAAAATTTTTTTAGCATAACCGTAACGACATTTATTCAACCATAGCAAATTAAACAATGGAGAAGGTCCATATATAGCACAAAAAGTGAAAAACAATTTCAATATTTCATTATTTGAAATAAATTTTGTTCTATTGTAGAAATGAAATCATTGATAATTCTATTGAGTTTGTACTCCATTGTTGAAGGAGCAAAATCAATAGTATCGCTCTCTGATCGCAAGTATTTGATTTTTTTGCATTTCACTATTTTTTGTTTATCTTTTCAGAATTCGTGATCTTTCTGGAAAATTTTTTCGTACGAAATACTTGGACATGGTTCGAAAAATTATATTAAACATCTTTAATGTTCCCTTAAAATTTAATTTAGATGATGCCAGAAATAAGAAGAGGACTAAACAAATCTCAAAAAAAATATCTGAAAAGATTTGTTAAGGAACATTATCGATATGCTAACGGACGATCGCGAGCAGATGGTGAAAATAAACCATGGCATTTGGATTTCGGGTTGGATGACGATGGTTTTGGTTTCGATGATTCCAAATTAAGTGATGCACTTTACTCAAAGCATTCTTTTGGAACGAAGTATAATGATGTTGGTGACCAACAAAAATTTGACTTTGGTTCAGAAATGGATGGTTCGCGATTATTTGGAGAAGAAAAATTGGACGAAGAGTTAAAAAAAATGAACATCCGTATTGATGGTGGCATTGGAAGAAAAAAAAAGAGACAGAGACGTCACCTACAATTGTTTGGACATCGAAAATTTAAAAATCAGAAGATTAATGGGAAGAACGCTGTTTTTAGACGTAATTTTGTCGAAGAACGACATGCTAATGACGACGATTTTGGTGATGATACTAACCATTTACATGAACTTACTCATTTACAACATCATTTACATGAACGAGAGAAAGAACAACTGGGACATAAGCACTATCTCCACCATTTGCTCAAAGATCAAAAAAAGTCAAAGGTTGCGCATTAAAATTTAATGAAATTTCCATAATTAATATCTTATTAAATAATTAACTTATTAGTTAGAAAATGATTTCTACTTTACTAATCGCCAAAGAGCATTGGTTACGGATAACGATCATGAAGATAGCTGGAACAAGAATCAGTTTAAATTACACAGCACCTTGTTTGATTCTAGTAACGATCATGATTTGCTACATGAAATTGAAGCAACACAACAGTCCAATAACTTGCTTGGAAACTCTAACGTACAATCTAGTATTCGTTCGAAATATAGTCCTTATAATTTTGAAAAAGAGCGCACAAATAGAGAAACTGTCCACACATCGAAGGATATTTTAAAAGATAATCAAATGAATAAGTTGTACAATTATTTCTTGGATCTTAACCGTTTTGATAAAAAGCGAAATTTGTACCGCCATAATTTATACAAACGAGATGAGGAGCATAGTTCTAAAATTCAACCAAAGGAAATAATTTATTAAAAACTGCAACCAATCGGTTTTTAGAGCATAATTGAATAAATAACTTAACATTATAAAGACTTTTCATCATCTTCTAGTTTACAAACACAATAATTATTAAAGAGTCAAACATTTTTAATTATTAAACACTGTATAATTGGAACCAACAATGGTAGATAATATAGGTAAATTAATGTAGATATTATATAGTATGTTATATCACACAAGTTTGTAGCACGAGTAGCACATATAAGTTTCATTTTGTTGAACCTGGTGATTGTTTAAATAGTAAAAAAGTTCTGTATCTTCGTTACACTATAAAATATTTACTGATTTCTGATTATCGCATTCGCCATCCAAAGTGTAAAATAATTAGAGTGAAATCATTAATCTTAAATATAACTGATAAGCGAATGAATAACATTGGATTTTATTTTTGCATAGTCGTTGAATTTGTACCTAAATTAATTCAAAAATTCATGTATTGAAGAGAATGAATAACATAGTCATTGAATTTGTACCTTAATTGATTCAAAATTAATGTATTGGTTATAAATGCAACACTGGCGTTGTATATAATATATATAATATATATATATATATATATATATAACACTGGTTGATCGATAAACAATTAAAGGGGTGTATTTATTTACTTTTTATTTTTATTAAGAATACAATCCCAATTTTGAGTAATTAAGAAATGACTTTATTCTTCAAGGAGTTTCAAATGAGGAAGTGATCAATCCATGAAGAGCCCTGCGGACCGATGAATGTGTTAGCAGTGGACTGCGCGGGAAACAATTGAAGGTATATACTATATACTATATAGTCAATACTATGCTTTTCAATATCTCATCTCCTTAGAAGATTTGGAAGCACTTCGGATACTTCAATCGAATGACTTGAAGCCAATTGGACTTACAAATTGATAAGTGAATGATACAATTTGTTACAATTGAATTACAATTGATACAAATTGTTAGAATAGTGATAAAATATTGGGGTCATTAAGCACAGCACTACAAATTTTAAAAATACTTACGGTTACTAAAATACTGTTAGGTTGAAAGAAGTTATTCAATGTTTTTCAGTGCTGTCTTTAACAACTCCAACATTTTATCAAAGTTGTAAGTTCAATGGACTTTCTATAATGGACTCTATCACGCTATCAATCACAACTATCACTCACCTATCACCATCTGTCGAACCGATAAGAAAATGGGAAGTATCAAACTATCATTAATAATATTGATAAGTCTTACAATATGTTAGACGAATTATAAAGTACTCGCACATAGTCACTACTTATCAAGAGATTTTCCCTAAACTATAATCACACTTACCACCTAACCACAACTACTCACAACCTACGTTCACCAGACCATAAATGGTTAACGACAAGAATGCTACTATTTAAGGAGTGACCGAAATAGACTACTATAGGAGAGACTACTAGCGAAGAAGCGAATTCATACCAATTTAGTCATATCTTTCACTTAAGGAATTATTCTTTTCTAATTGTACATATTCTATCTACTTACACCTCTTCACTTATTTCTCTATTACGTCTCATCTCCGATCTATTTTTATTATTCCTAACGTCATCCAACCTCTTTTCGCATTATATTTCCGCCTCACCTCATTTCCATATCGTGAAAAGTACTTTCCATCGTCGTCAAAGAACTCCTTCTTAACTTCATTTATTATTGGTTTATTTGAATTAAATAAATTCTTAGCCCAGCCACTTCATTTATTAGAATAGTGTTGATAAACTTTTAATTACGGACCGATTATTAGTTTTAGGAAAAAACTTTCGAAGCCTCTTGAAATAAACCTTCGATTCTAAAATCTGCTCAAAAATAATTTAGAATGAAATGAAAATTTGCTGCGGGAGATATGAAGCAGCAGGACGACCTGATCGACTACAATTTGTAACATACGTTGAAAAGAAACAAATATTTAAAAGTTTACAATCGTTAAATATCATTATTTAGAATTCATTTTCAGTCTACATATTAAATTGCCATAGGAGGAATCGACATGAAAAATTGCGCGCATTCTTATTTTTACTATAATTTCCATATGCAGTAGAGTTTCTTCTAAATTTCATTGAAACTAGTGAAAAACATAAGATGGGATTAGGAAAGTCAAAAGAAAATAATAATACATCAAGGAAAACCAAAATTGATGGTAAACATGTTACTTCAAAGGTACCACCTCCATTGAAGACACATAGAGATCATTTTAAAAGTCCATGGCATTTTTTTTTATCTTTGGTTGGTTTCGGAGTTGGAATAGGAAATGTTATTTCTGTATATTGGTTTATCTACTCTTTATCGTGAACTTAAAATAGGTATGGCGTTTTCCTTATATATGTTATAAAGGAGGGGGTGGTGCATTTTTAATAATATACTTGCTGAGTGTTTTCTTCATTGGAATCCCAATTTTTTTCTTGGAAATTTCAATGGGTCAATGGATGGATGATGCTGGGTTAAGTGTTTGGAATATAGTGCCTATTGCAAAAGGAATAGGAATAGCAATGTTGATAGTATTATTTTATTTATGTATGTATTATAACATAATTGTTGCCTGGGCATTACGTTACATGTTCGCTGTATTCACGAAAGTTCTACCATGGAAAAATTGCCAAAATTCATGGAACACTATATGTTGTATGCAAAGATTAAACCGTACTCATATCAAAATTGGTCACTTACATTCTAATCAAATTGTGGAAGCTTCGAATATAAGTATGTTAATGGAGCAATTAGATTTTCAAAATAATTCATCACCGTTCAATAATTGTAATGAATCATCTTTTACTGATCACGTAGAACAATACTGGAGAAATAACGTTCTGGAAATTTCTGAAGGTGTTGGACAATTGGAAACAGTTAGATGGGATCTTGCCTTATGTTTACTGCTAGCATGGATATTAGTCTTTGTTTGCCTGATGAAAGGTATTCATAGCTTGACGATTGTTTTTAACTCTTTTAAAATTAATTATATACTTAAATTAATTTTTAATACATTGGAACTTCGAATAGGTTATGTACTTTACAGTCATCATGCCCTATGTTTGTTTAGTCATTTTGTTAATTACCGGTGCTACCATGCCAGGTGCAAAAAAAGGTGTCAGTTGGTACCTCTATCCGAATTTAACGGTTCTTAAAGATGTTCAAGTTAATCTTTACTTAAAGGCATAATATATTTTCTAATTATTTATAAAATATAGGTATGGGCAGATGCGGGAACCCAAGTATTTTTTTCGTATTCATTGTCGATTGGTGCTTTGTACTCTCTAGGCAGTTATAATGAATTTCATCATAACTCTTTTCGGTCTCTTTCCAAATTATTTAGAACATTTCTAATATCTTATTGCAGAGATTGTTTTTTATTTGCCGCAATCAATAGCTTAACTAGCATACTTGCTGGGTTTTCAGTTTTCACAGTAATCGGTAGTATGGCATCCCAATATGGCATTCCCATTCAAGAAGTGGCCACTGCAGGTAGTTTATACTATTGAGTAAAAATAATTTCAAATAAACTACCTAGAATAAGGAAAATTAATGTCTTTTAAAGATCACGATATTATAGTGCAATTCAAATGTTTATAGATATTATATTATAGATCATAGGTAATTTTTGCGGTTATAGATCAACGTAGTAAGGTAGTTCTAATAAGAATAGATAACCAAAACAGTAGGTAGTAGGTACATAAATTAAGTCCTTTAAAGTAAATTAACAAAAAAAACAACTAGAGAATAAATTTTTATTAAAAATAATGTCCAAAATTGTGTGAATCTTATAGTAATATATTTTAATATAGGTCCAGGTTTAACATTTGTCGCATTTCCGAAAGCTTTGCTACAATTACCGGCACCACAATTTTTTTCGTTCCTCTTCTTCCTCACTATTGTAAGTTTGGGACTGGATACACAATTTATTCAGGTACAAGGATTTGCCCAAGCGATTGTCGACATGTGGCCGAATAAATTGGGGACTAGAAGACGTCGTCAAATAGTGCTATTATGCTTTTGTATAATTGAGTTTATTTTTGGACTAATATTTGTAACAAGGGTTTAATTTCTTAATATGGTAATTATTTTTCAACGGTTTTCAGGCCGGTGCCTACATATTGCAATTGATCGATATTTTTTCCGGTAGCCGTGTAGTTCTTTTACTTGCGGCGATACAATGTTGTGCCATTGGTTATGTTTATGGTTAGTTTTAATTTTTCAGATGATTCTAATATCTATTGATAATATAGGTATTGATAGATATATTGACAATATGACAGTTATGCTTGAATATCCTTTTCCTCGATGGATTAAGTGGATATATCTTCTAATTACACCAATATTCACATTTATTATATTCATTTTTTCCTTAACTCAAGCCGGTAAATTCAAATATGGTAATTATTTATATCCTAACGCTGCCGTGCGAATTGGTTGGACGATAACTTTTAGCACATTAAGTTCAATCTTTATATACGCGGGCACTATTTTCTATATGACTCCCGGAACTTATCAACAAAGATGGAAAGAATTAACTTATTATGAATTATTACCACATCAAGTTCAAGCAATTGAAGAAAGTGTGTATGACCACAGAGATAAGAGTCGTATAATCGAAGCAAAATCCAAATTAACAGACACAAAAGATAAACTAGATGGAGATTTACCTATATCCGATGATGAAAAATTAAAAGAAGTTGTACGTTTAATGAAATTATCAGAAGATAAAACAGATGAACATTAAAGGAAATAAAAATTTTAGTGCGCTAAATCTTTTAACCACGCGTGTCGTAAAACTTGTTCTATTGTGGCTCTTCTAGTGACATCTACTTCAAGCATTTTATGAATAAGGTTTCTTACATTTGGATCGAGTTTTTCATAAACTCGAGAAGGAAATCGTACCTTACCTTCAAGTTGAGTACGGAGCATCTTCTTCACATCTCCATCGTCATATGGCATTGATCCACAAACCATAATAAACAATATGCAACCCATAGACCAAATATCGTATAGTTTCGGATTGTACGGAGTTCCCTGTAAAATTTCTGGTGCAGCATAAGCTGCACTTCCGCAATAAGTCCGGCTAAGTATTCTACGTCCGGTTTCTTTATCCACTAATGATATGTGAAACATAACCTTTGTAACATAGAACATAAGTTTAAAATTCAAACCACACAATCTAGCAAAACCAAAATCTGCTAATTTAACATGAAATTCTTTATCTAGTAGTAAATTTTCACATTTTAGATCTCGATGGCATATATTAAGATCATGACAGTAACGAACCGCTTGTACAATATCGAAAAACATTTTTTTCGCCAAGGAATTTGACAATGCACCTCTTTGCTGGAATTACATTATATGTTCTAGTCGTATAAATTGAAACTGAACTTTTATAAAATCTAGAAGGTCACCTCCCTCACATAATTCCATAAAAATGAAAATTTTATGACCGATTTCTAAAATATCGTATACCTATCATCAGTGACAATCATGATTTTAAATTACTTATCTTAAAGATAATTAACTTTTATAACACTATCATGATCAAGAATTTGATAAATTTCTAATTCTCTAGGTAAAAATTTATGCAGAAAATCGTTTGGAGCCTTCTTCCTGTCAATTATTTTGACCGCCATCTTTTTTTTCTCTGCTCCAAAATCGCAAATTCTGAGGACTATTATAATAATGAAAACAACTTACTTCACTTTTGCATATGATCCAGCTCCTAAGGTACGTCCTAAACGATAACCTCGCTGTTCTAATATATCTTCATAGGTAGTTGGATAATTATGAGCTTGACCACCATTACTCACAGCGTTATAAGAAACGTTTGATTCTATTAAAAAGTAATTTAGTGTTACTATATTCTTATTATATAAGAAATAACAAAACCTATATATGGATAACAATAAAAATGTTTGCTATTCTGATTAACCAACCATTTGAAGTTCTGGAATTTGGTATTCATTTAGGCGCAAATAATTTGCGCTTGAAATAAAACAACTAAAATAATATTCACTGGTTATAAATGAAAAGGAAATATAAATGAAAAATGGGTTTGAACAAAAATTATCCAAAAAAGCAGTTTTTACCTTTTTTTATTTACAAATTTTTCAGTTTTTTAGGAAAAGAATATTAATTAACTAAAGACATGCTTTAATTTTTTTAAATTTTCATAATTTATAAACTGAATAAAAAATTAATTAAAACAAATGATTTAAAACAAATTTTTATACTTCTCAAAAATTTTAGTGTATCATATAATCAATTATGGGAAAATTTCCACTAGCGGTAAATATTTCCCAAAAATTTAGAAATTATTTTAAATTGCGTTAATTAGGTGGATATTCAGTATAGTAGTTATAGGTACATTACATACATACAGTGAGTTTCAATAATGTTCGGACATGAGAATTTACATGTATTTAACCAAAGCTGATAATTTTAGTCTCATTAATGTTCGGACATTAAGTTTAATTGTAGAAGAAATTGATAAAATGGATTTTATTTAACATTAAT